>CAUHTR010007808.1:110661-132376 GCA_959609185.1 Schmidtea polychroa
TAAAATATGATTAAGAAGTAATTAAGAAGGGCTGGAACGAAAATTTACTTATTTAATTCAATTTATTTTTGAACGAAAACATCTTTGGGAAAATCTCTGAGTAAAATCATTAGAAGGAAACATCCACAACTACTACTTGTTTGTCCCGAGAAATGCCAGGGGTTATTAACAAAATTATTGATGGCAAATAATTTGTATAAATAACAGCGATGAGCAAGGATATTTTCCATTTTGGATAAAATTAACAAACTATTAATCAGTATCAGATTGATATAAAGGGGTGAAATCCTTTGAACCTTTATCCTAAAGCTTTAAATTTTAATCATTGAGGATGGAGTGTTTTCTTCTGATCAATAAATAAATTCTATTTTGTTGGGTTTTATCACATTTTTCTTTTGAACATGATAATTCAGATTCACAGCCATTTCCCATTGAAATATTATTAATATTCCAACAATTTTAATTACATTCTTATAAATAATATCCTTACATTTTATTTATTTGATGCATATTAATCGACTGCTATCTTTACCAAATGTTAATATGATGTACATAGAATAAATTATAAACATTAAAAACATGCTAATTCACTAGGAATTACAATCGACAGGTTAATTAATTGTTAGCATAAGCAGTTTAAATTAATTTAAATAACCAATAGATTATTAAGTACAGTTCTTTTTGTATTTAATGTATCCAAAAAATCAATTTACAAATAAATTTTATAAATTCAAAAATAGTCGATAGTAATATTCAAACAAAACCTTCAGTAGAAAATCTTTCAATGTAGTAATGTATAAATAAGGAATTCAGAAAACAGCATCAAACAACGATATACATTCACACAATCTTTAATTAATTTAATTACATCCTCACATTGATAATATTAACATTGTTAATTTTGGGCATAATTAATGCTGCTTATTCCCAATATTAAGTTATTTTATCAACCTATTTTATATTAATTTTGTATTTTTGCTGAACTTATATTCTTTTGATAGTTCGAAGACGACTTATCCATTATCTTATGCCTTTCAAAACTCTTTAGTGCATGTTGGTCTTATTGGCTTGAGTGTTATAAGTCGCGTTACCGTACTTCCATTTCTGCACCAAAATCACCTGGTGTAATCCATTATCTCATTCATTTGTAATATATTTTTCAAATAAAAATTAATAATAACAAAACCTTAATTTTTTTATTAAATAAATGGATGTAAAAATTTTGTAGGAAAAAACGATGAATCCGCTGATGAAATTAATCGACTGAAAGCATTGCATATAAAATTAGTTGACGAAAAAAGTGAGATGCAATCTAAATTGGAGGTTATAATGTCTGAGGTATATATTTTAAACTTAATATGATACATCAACTTTAAGTTTTAAGAATAAAAATTTACAAAAAGAAAATGAAACTAAATCAAAAGAATGTGAAGAACTGAGGAAAAAAATTGAAAAAATGTTAGACATTTACATATATATTTTATAATATATTTTTTCTTAAACAATATAAATTCTAATCAATAGAACCTTCAAATAGTGCCACACGTCTTATTTAATAAGTTTTTCTTCCCTCCCATATTCTACCAAATCATAATCACTATTGATTTTTGATCTAGTGGACTAAGGATATTTACATATGAAAAATGTGAAAAGTGTAAATTAATTTTATATAGATGTTAGTTCAGTGATCCAAATGACACTAGAAAACCGGGAAATTTAATTTATAAAAAATGTACTAACTAGTAATATTTATGATTTTTATAAGCCACCCGTGGCTTCATAAAACATCATTTTAAACCTAATTCTAGCGTAATATATTGAGGTGTTCCTTGAAGTCATAGCTAAATCAGTCAAAATATTAAAAGTATTCTGAAAATTATGAAAAATAGACAGGAAAGTAAAATGGTTAAAATTAAGGCTCCAGAGATTAATGTCAATATTCTGAGGAAAGTGAAAGTTGTGTAAAGAATGTTTAACAACTAGAGATTATGTTAGTTGTAAATCTTTCCGTTTATTTGCTAATTTTGATGATTCAAACGGATTTAGGGTCATGATTTCAGAACCAACAATAAATAGATTTAAGAAATATCAATATTTTAGTTTCAAAAGATCCAATGGCAAAACGCTATCAGCAGACCAAATCTTAGAGCTCGATTTATTAGAAAATTTGTACTTTTATTTCTACTCATTATTGTCATTGATATCCACAAATGAAAATTGTGAAAGGAATTCGGTTTTCCATACATCATTTTCAAATTCAATCTGTTATAATCTGAAAAATGTACAATACACACATACATATAAATGGTATACAATCAGAACCATGGAGCAACTACAACATCATCTAGATCTAATCACGCCCTTCAAACTTAAAAATGAGCAAAAATTTTGTCCAATCAATAATTATCTCTCACGTGAATACAACGTGCAAATTATCCGCTTATAACAGATTCAATTAGTAAAATGATTTCATGAGTATAATAGGATTTAATTTAACTATATTTGATTACGTTGTAAAATGTGGAAGTAATATTTTCAAAACAAATGGAAAATATTTTATTATTCCTAAATTTTGAGGATTTATTGATGCATTTAGTCTAATTTTGTGATGTTGATATTATTTGACGATAATATAGTTGTTTTAATATTTAGAATTAACGCATCATATTTTGTATATATATATATATAATTACAAACTTAGTTATTTTACAATGAATCACGAGCTAGTTAGACCTTGCAAAATCTTACAAATATCTGAATATATTCACTGGACAAGATATTGAAAAATCTATCCAACACATGAAAAATTACGCAGAAGCTTTCCAAATTTCAGAATCGCTTCAAGGACAGTTTTTACTGAATTTTATTGATGAGATAAAATCAGGATTTGCATAATTTGTAAACGATTACAAAGAATTCAATTTTATTTTAGATAATCTTCAGAAAAATTATAAAGTGAAGAAACCTGCTATAACAAAAGGCGAGTAAATAAACGATTGGTAAATAAATAGCAATATCAAAATCTGAAATTGTCGATAAAATTTTAATTTTGATAGTTGTTTTTATCAGAGGACTATTTAACCAAGGATATCGGATTGGAGTAAAACAGTTGAAACCAAAATCTGCAAAAACAATCTACTTAGTAAATTCAGAGATGGATATTGAAAAACAAATGATGTCAAAATCTGATGATTTGTGTTTCCAAAATCTAAATGAGTTTGAAGTTACCAATAAATTATAATGCAATCGAATGTTGACGAATGAAACATAATAGAGGTACCATAAAATACTGTGATGACTTAGAAACAACCGCCAGTGAGCAGAGTAAGCGGGTGAAATTCGAAGAGGAAGGTTTCCCTTCACTATTACCATCACATCTATATTATAGTTACATTTATATTACTGGTTTTATTTAACTGAGAATAAATTGGACAGATTTAGTTTTTGTCGATCTCTAAAAATACAAATTATCATAAGAACAAATTTATATTTTATTTATCTGTTTTAAATAGGAATAATTCCAAAGAAGTTCAAAAGGAAACGAAAGCAAAAGAAATAGACAAAATCACACCTCCTGAAAACAAGGTTTTTAGTTATAATTTTTTTCATATAATAATATAATTAAGAATCTCCCAACTGTTGGCATGAGCTGTTTGGCCTACTTAAATCGGCAAAAGATTCTTGACGTAAAGCTTTCAGTAATTCTTAAATTTGTATATTTTTATTTTAGAATTCTTCAATCCATGAATATCCCCCAAATTCTAAAGACATGGTCCTGTCGGCGGCAGTTGGATTCATGTTACGAGAAAAACATTTAAAATTATAAAAATATAAATAACACTATGAAATACATTTATTGAGACAAAAAGAAATTATTGCAACTAAATATTCATATTTTTTATAAATTTACTTATCACTACATTTTTGCTTGTTTCGAGGCGCTGGGAGAATTAAACTGAAAATTAAAGTTAAAATTATTGAAATTATTCCAACATTAATTATTCCATGACGTAATGATATGTACCAGCTTTCATAATTGACACTATTATCATAATATTTTACTCCTGACAGCCCAAATATTATTAAAATTGAACTAATCATCGGTCCTTGTATAACACTAAAACATGCAAATAAAACAGGTAGAATAGACATCAGAATCGCTTTAGTTGTTATTTGATTACTTGTTGTATCAACTCCGGCTCTAAATCCTCCAAAATACGCTAACATACAAGCAGCATAAACGGCTTGACTGGTTACCAACACTGGATTTGAAGAAAATGAGACAACATTTTGCAAAACCGGAAGTACGAACGGTAGAATTGATAATCCTCCTATTATTTTGTAAGGTAATGGAGACTTTTTTGCTTCCTCGTAATGCTTTCGAACTTCTAAATAAATATTATCTTTAATCTTAAATTGAGAATGGGAAATAAATCTTAAATTTAATTTTCTAGATTCTCTAAGTAATTTCGCTGCCTGAAACATAAGTTTATCGAAATTAATAAAAGGATATTTAAATTTAAAATATGCGCATATAATTATAATATGACATAATAATAAATTTCACGCTTGCAATTTTTTTATTCATTACTAAATTTTGCTGTTAGTTTAGAATTTTCTAACTTTTAAATTATCATTTCTTTTTTAAGTGACAAAATATTATAAAATATAGCTTCCAAGATGGTTTTAAGTTTAATCCATTGACCACATGAGAAATATTATATAGCCTCATACTAATTTACTACCGAATTTAATGTTGAATTCAGAAAAAACTTATTCAATCGCTATTGTTATAATTAATTCTCATTCCTGGTTCGATCATAATACACCAGTCACAAATGATATTGAAAAGGTACAAAAATGAGTGACATCTAGAACAAATATGAGAACCCAGTAGAACTGTAAATTTCCAAGACAACGGGATTCCTGGTGATCATTAGAGGAGTTTTATGCTCCTACGGTCTTTTTATAAACTTTTTATAATTATTTTTTGTAAGATTTGACTTGGCACTGACTCCACGAGTCTCTATGATCAAAACAACTCATAACCCAACAACTAACAACGCTTATTTAAACAAATAAAATTTCACAATCAGATGAGATACACTGTCTAAATTTAAGCGAGTTTACGGTTGACTCCTTGATAAGACGCAACTCTTTTTTTTCTAACACAAAATTTTAATTAAAAATAATTCTTTTACTCTTCGTTGAATGATTTCTGATCTCTCTATAGTTTCTCTCTCTTCTTTTTAGTTTCAAGTTCCTTCGAAATTTCGAACCCTAATCTGCCTTTCATCCCTGCTTTTATACTGTTTTATATAGAAGTTAATTATCGGCTAAATCCCAAAAATCAACATAATTTGTTCAGCAATACTGATTCAATAATTACCGATCCAAATTAGCCGATCTTCTCACAATCAGTTACTTATCTAATTGTTGAGTATATTGTAGTTGGTCGGTGATTGTTAACTATCAATTACCTATCTGGCTCCGAGCGTGTTATTTATTAACGACAATGACAAATCCCAAAGACGTAAAATTTAACGATACTCATATTCAACAAACCTCAAATCTTTCAAATGCTTATTTCAACCCTCCGGGAAGAATAGCATAACAATAACAATCCTCCAAGAACACGACCGTTTGACTACTTCCGGTAATGGGAAAATCGCAAAATATATCTGGTTGCTTTTAACTTGACTTGAGTTTCTCAACTACCTGTGATTCAATAATTCAATACGCAAGATTCTTTCAACTATTTCCTGATTCTCAACACTTTATTTTACTCTCCTCGTAAATTCAAATTTCTCATAAATTTCTTTCTAACAAAATTTCTCTCTTTTCGTCACACGTTTTTCTCGTAGAAATTTACTCTTTCTGCTAATTTGTGTTCGGTTTTTATACTTTTCAATCTGATGACACTTATTGATAATTCATTCTTTTCTCCACTTTTTCTATTGGTATTCCGTAATCTCTGACAGGTGTCGAGATACATTCATTCTTTACAATCCAGTTTCTCGGATGTCCCCTGCCTTTTCCTTCTCTATCTGGAGTAGGTCATCGAGATTACAACCTAATCCACATTTTGTTTTGCTTTTTGTTTCGCTTCTTTTGCACTTGTACTTAATAATTAAGAATGACCTTCTTTTCTTCTGTTCCCTTCTCATTTTCAACATTTCTATTCTACTCTTGTTTTACTGGGTTCCAGAAGAATACCCCATTCATTCATCATCATTTCCCCTCAATCATTTTATGCCTTTAATGGTTATTTTTAAATTTAGGTATCCGCAACATAATGGGGAAAATATTTGTCGAAATCTAAAGATATTCTAATTTTCTAATCAAATATCAAAGTAGTTGACCATTATTGGACCTAATCGATTTGGGATTATCTTTTTTTATTTATTTAATAACTTTAACTTCGGATCTCCATCAATTTTTAATTAATATTTATTTATAACTTAATACCTCGTTTGTATCTTTCCTGCCGTAACATATTGATTTTTTATTTATATTTTAATTAATTTTACTCTTAATTTTAATTTTTGAGTTTTACTTGCTTTGTACTTGAATTTTTGCACTTTTAAAATTATTTATGCATTTTTATGAATCTTCAACACACGGAAGAAATGCAATGACTACGATATGGGATACGAGTTGACGATAACCTGAAATATGTGGCACATCAAACCATATTCAATCACATTCAAGGTTTGATCTGTCACACCATGTTTCAATGTCTAATTTACTGTATAATTTATTTTTTAATTCCTTTTTATCTGCTGATTAACATTACATAACTTAATAATATTATGCAATGGCACTGAAAAACATTCACAGAATAGACATTATTAACTTTTAAATAATGCTCCTTAATACATCAATTTATTTATTCCTTAAAATATCTTAAAATAAAAAATACTTCAAAATGAAAACTTTCCCATTCAATAATACTGTACTCGTGTTTTTCGATAGTATACATCAGTAAGCGCGCGCACAAAAACCTCGCAAGTAATAAAACAGCGCGCAATAAAGATTGTATCAGTACATAAAAGGAAATAATGTGGACCAACATTTCCTTCTCTCCAATAAATATATTCCACTTTTCGTGCGTTTTTGTACGCGCGCTTATCAGTGGATGCCTTTTTCGACTTATTCCATATTGTGTGATTATAAATCTGAATTTTCATTGTTTCTATCACATTCCTTATATTTACAGATATCTAATATATTGTAAAATCGTCTAATTGAATCAAAAGGAAATACATAAAATTACAGTTACAATTAGCTTTCATATACAGCTTTTTATTCATATCAAAATACAAATGTTAAAGTTTTAAAATTTTATTTGTCATTTTTATCGAAGTTTTAAACTACAAATAAAACAGTTCTAAATACATTTACCAAAAATTAAATTTTCGTAATATTTTATTTTAAGAAAAAATTTCAAGTAGTTTTTAATCATTGAAATATTTTACTTATAACATTAATCACATTAATGACTTTCAATAATTACATCACAACTTGAAGCATTTGAGTGTTTTCGAAAATCTGAGGCAACGTTTCCAGAAAAATCTAAGTGAATAATTATTGAAAAAATTCCAAAAATTCCCTTATATAATACCTGAATATATAACAATTTTGTCGAAAGAATATTTTTTTATATCAATTTTTTGATTAATCCAAGGATGATTAATTAAGTTTTTTGCCGTAACTCGTTTAGATGGGTTAGGTTCTAATAGCTTAGATAGCATCTAGAAGGTTATTTTTATTTTTTTAACAATCATTGTATTTTATATAAACTTCGTTTAAATCACCAGAAATATTTTTTGGCGGTTTCAAAACTGCATTTATTGTTTCTTCAAAATTGTAAAATGGATTCTCACCGAACATAATTGTATATAACGTAATACCCATGGACCACATGTCGGCATGAAAGCAATCATACCTAATTCAAATAATTAATTGCTAATCAGTAAAATCAAAATAAGCTAATAATTTATTAATTATTTCTCTAAAACAGAACAGGTACAATGCGTGACAGTCATAAAGGGTGTAATGGATTAGAAACAAATTTGTTTTAATAAGTA
Source organism: Schmidtea polychroa (assembly GCA_959609185.1). NCBI lineage: Eukaryota > Metazoa > Platyhelminthes > Tricladida > Dugesiidae > Schmidtea > Schmidtea polychroa. The sequence goes on from CAUHTR010007808.1 coordinate 118,752, forward strand.
AAAGGAAATAGAATTTTGGTAAATAAAATAAAATTATTCGAGTAGTTGTTTTCAATATTCATTAAAATGGGGACAGAAGAAATTCAAATAAAATTGGAAGAATCTGAATCTTCACTGTCATTACCAGATACAAACTGTCCGTTTTTTTTTGAATAAATTAGTTTCATCAAACTGTTAGTTTGTTGTCTTCGAAGCAACCTTCAGCATCAAGTCAACACAATTACCGAAATGCAATTGCCTATCATCAAGCTTACATCAACAGTTATTACCAGAATTCTCAGAATCTGAGTGTATTTATTGGTTTTTTCAGGTCAATGTGACTAGAGCATCACCCCAAAAATAGAGTCTATCATCGTCTTTGAATTTCCTTATTTACTCTGGTTATTACGTATCCGTATTACCAGTCAATTTATTTTAAAAAAAATTCGACCATTTAGACTCTAAACACGGATGAAATAAAGGATGAAAATTGGGTCCCAGGATCTAGCATTTGCTGTGGACATTACTGCATATTTAAATGATCTTAATTTGAAATTACAAGGCAAAATCAAAATCATCACTCAGTTGTACAATGATATCAAATACTTCGTTGCAAAACTAAACTTATGGAACACAGTTGTTATGTAAAAATTTGGTTCAATTTCCTAACTGCAAAAGAACTCAAAAACAATGTCAATACTGAATCCATATGTAGTGATTTTACAGGCGATAAAGATTTTCAAAGAAGAAAACGTTTATTTGAATTATGGTGAAAACAGTTTGGGAAAAACATTTTTTGTTATTTTTTATTTCTTTCTTAAAAACATTTGTGTATGTAAAAAAACAGGTTTTTTAATAATAGATATTTGTAATATGTTTTTTTGAATACAAGAATTTGATAATAAAGTTTAAAAGATTATTTTTGGATTGGAATTATCTTCTATACCATCTTTAAACAGTTTATCCATGGTTTCAAATATTCCATCAGGGATCCATTTCATTGAAGATATATTTCTATGGAAACAATTTAAAATTGAATGGACTTCTAATTCAAATTCATTGAATGATTTAGATTTTACATTTCTTGAAGACGATCCAGATGTTTTATTAATGGCACATTCAGATATAAATATTCCTAAACACATTTCGTTTCATTGGAAAGATCTTACCGATTGACATTCAAATATTGAAAACCCAAATGCTGCTGAATATAAACCTATTTATCACGACTCTTTGGATCAGTTGTCACAAAAAATTTAATAAGAAATTGAATCCAAATGCATTTAAAATGGCACAAAAAAGCAAAATTTCCAAAACGAAATCCACATCAGTAACAGGACCGATAGCTGCGTGCCTCAGATAATTAATAACCTTTTATTAAATCACCAAAGAAATGATCAACAAGAGTCTGAAATTGTTGTTCATAATTCGTTTTGGGGAAAACGGAAACCTGACCTTAATCAAATTCTCAATAAAGCTAAGTCGTTCATTCTAAATGATAATGTTTATAGGTTGTGCACTCTTCTGAAAAGAAATGATTTTGAAGGCTATGGATTTAATTTATTACACTTATATTATTACACATTCAGTTTCTCAAACCTTTGTTAGCACGTGGATTGTTAGATGTGTGTGCCAATACCGATATATTTGGGAATCTATCAAAGTCATATGGTTTTAAACTACTTTAAACTACAGTATATTACACACCCCAAACAAACGTATTAATCGAAATGTATCATCGCACTTTAAAGAACTCACTGAGATAATTGATAAGTAGGTATGGTTTGGTGAAAGTGTTGCCCTAGTACTATTAGGATGGAAAAACGCATATTCCGATACAACCAAAGATTCCCCATCTCAAATGTTATTTGGCACATAGACAGCATTAGGAAATCTATTACATAATCCAGAACCTCAAATTTTCAGATTTCTAAATTTTATTAGAAAAATATTCTTTTATGAAGCGAGTAAAAAAATCTTAAATGAATTCTACCTCCTGATTAGGGTTTGCAAATTTCCTGTAAATTTGTAACCCGAAAATTCGAAAATGGAACAATTTGTAAATAAAATGGCGAATAATTTAAATCAGCGCTGTCCAACTTATCATAGCCTGCGGGCCATATTTCTTCACCAAACATTTCAGGGGCCAAGAAGGTTGATAAATGAAAAGTCAGTTTATGTTAATTAAAAAAATATTTTATTTATACTAAAAAGAAAACTTTAAAATAATGGTAATATATTAATGAGAACATTGTGGCCGTAATTGTTTAGCAACAATATCTTTTATGTCCACATCAATATTTGTTGTGGCAAATCTAATTATATCTTCAAGAGTGGAATCTTTCAAACTGTTTCTATATTTTGACTTTATATATTTCATATCGCAGTATGCACGCTCGCAGATATATGTACTTCCGAACATTGATACAATTTGAAGTCCAAAATCTCTCTTTATCTAAAAATTTGAATATTTCTATTCCAGTTACTCCACGAGATGTAAAAAATGGGTCGGCCTGCAGGTTGCATAATTCTATTTGATATTTAAGATCAACGGAGTTAATATCAATATTAATTGGATCACAAAATAAATCAATAGACTGTTTAAGATCATCAAATTGAGAAAATCTTTCATTGAAATCTGTAATTAGCATATCCAATTTTGGTAGAAATATTTTAAAATTCGCTTCTATATTACATTCTTTCATTTCTTCAAGCTCTCTTTTTAATAAATTCAATGGAAAAAATAATCAGTGGTGAAATTGGAAAAAAAGTTGTTATAATATTTCTTCATAGATCTCTTTGCAAGATTCAAAATGAAATAAATTATTTTGCTCCAAATTACAACTTAACAATTTTAATTTGTTTCTAAATCCAGTAATATATTTATAAAGGCAACACACATTTTGATCTTGTCCTTGCAAGGATTTATTCAAAATATTTAAATAATTTGTAATATCCGTTAGGAAAGCAAGTGAATAAATAAGATTTTTATCTACTAAAATTGCTGTCAAATTTTCATCGACGGCAATTTCTGTGAGAAAAAGATGAACTTCTTTTCGAAGTGTAAAGAATCTCCTCAAGCACTTAACCAACGAAAGTTACTATGTAAAAGCAGATCTCCATACTCAGTTTCCAATTAATCCAAAAATGTTTTAAATTTTCGGTGTGTAAGAGAATAATTTCCGCCGCTAATTAAATTAGTAATTTTGCAAACCTTCTCCTTTACGTCTTTTAGTTGTAGGGGTAAACCACAAAATACCTCCTGGTGGATAATACAGTGTAACATATGACATGTTATTCCTTCATTTTGCAAAAGTCCCGAGAGACCAATATTTTTGTCCGTCATAGCTCTAGCACCGTCGGTTACAATGGCAGTGCACTTGTCAAATCCGCCAATATGCTCTTCTTCACCTTTTGTTGTTCCGTGTAATGATTGTAAAAGTTCTTCTGAATAATTATAGTTTTCATTTACAGTTCTTAAAAAGATAAGCTTTTGACTTGTATTGGAAATGTCTGTGCTTTCATCCAATGCTACCGAAAAATAGCAGCAACTATTGATTAGGTTTTCTCATTTATTAGTGACATGCATCCTAATCTCGTTTACACGTCGGCTTACAGTCTTGTAAGAAAGTGATACTGTTTGAAATTTCTTACCATTTCGTTGTAATTAAATGATTGAGCCATTTTTATGGTTCATTTTTTAATCAATTCTCCATCCAAAAATGGCTTCTTTGCCTTTACTATTTCTAAACAAACATTCAAACGATGCAGCTACAGATGCTTCTTGAAATTTTGGTTCTTGATTAAAATAATTCGTGTGATGATTCAGCTGCTTTTTTATTTTTTTCACTAGTGGTATTTTCATGTCTCGCGTGTACGAATGATACTTTTTTCATGCATGGAAAGATAATGGCGCTTCAAGTTATATTCTTTACACACAGCTATGATTTGTAAACATTTCAAACACTGTGGTTTACCATTCTTGCTTCAGAATAAATAAATAATCTATTTCCCAGCGATCTTGAAATGCTCGATTTTCGAGGTCTATTTTTCTTTTATTAGTAGCACTCATATTCAATAATTATTTTAAATAATAAATAAATATGAAATTAAGTTAATAATATTATAACACAGTCACCCCTCAACAAATTCTAGACAAGATTGCACTCGCACGATTGTATGAATCAACCAAATAGCGCAGGGTATTGTGCGCATCAGTTGGACAGCCCTGCTTTAAATGAAAGTTTTTCTAATTAATCATAGAAAAAAGTAGTTTTCTTCTAGGCCGGAATTTTTATTGTTGTAAAGAAAAATCGTGAAATTATTGTCAAAGTGATCTTATGTCAGAGGTATTTCTGAATTTCATAAATTAAGATAGGTTATCGAGTATACGTGAAGTTTGGAGGACGTAATTGCTCCTGGCCGTGTAAACTTGGGAATATTATTGGTATTAATAGCTGTGGATAGATTTAACCGATATCTGGAGAACATTATATTGGTTACCAAAGATGTTAATGAAGACAGTATAGAAAATATTTCTTTCAGTGAAAGTGATTTATCTTCTCTCAGGGAATCTAAGATTCCAAGAAAGAGAAATGGACAGATCAAGTTGTGTTTGGGAATCCCTGGAATGACCTCAGAAGGTGTAATTATAAAATAATTCTGTTATCTAATGAAAAGTAAAAGTTTTATTTTAAAATTCAATCTGAATAAATCTTTTCCCCTGCTAATGATTTTACAATATTTTTAAAAATAGATTTTATAAATTAATTTCACTTAATGATCCTTTAGGTCTCTAATCATTTAATTCAAATTAAATTATGTAGTTTTTAAGAAAAAATTTATTAGCATAAATTAATTTCATATTACTCTTTTCCAAGTAAAATTTCCGGACTACAAAATTCCATTGTTCCACAAAACGTTTTGAATTTTTGATCAGATTCAACTTTTACTGCAGCTCCGAAGTCAATAAGTTTAATATTGAATTGATTGTCTAATATAATATTTTCATCTTTTATATCTCTGTGCGCGATCATTAAATTGTGTAAATATAATACAGCGTCAACTAACTGAAATTATTTAATAAAAATTAAAATACACTTAATAATTATAAATTCAAATGATTATATATACCACGATGTTTTTTCCCATTACAAACCCGAGTTTGTATTTACTCTTTCCGAAGTTTTTTAAAGAAACAAAATAGTAATAGTATATTTTGATTACAATTATATTCAAATTTCACCATTGATTCCTTTTCTATTGTATTTAATAAAAAGCTTGACTATGAATCAGTAAATATATCGATGTTTTTGATATATTTACTTATTCATAGTCAAGCTTTTTAATAAATATATATAACATATAACATATAATAATAATAATAATAATAATAATAATAATAATAATAATAATAATAATAATAATATATTTTGGTTATGGTTCAAAATCTGTCGAGTAAATTCTTTTGTGTTGATTAAATTTTTTTATGTATAATAAATTTTTTTGTGTAGATTAAACGTGAGATGGGTTTAGACCGTCGTGAGACAGGCAGTTTTACCCTACTATATAATTTGTCATGATAATAGTAATTCTGCTTAGTACGAGAGGAACCGCAATTCGGATCACTGGTAAATGTGCTTGATCGAAAGGTCAGTGGCACGAAACTAGCATCCAAGAGATTAAGACTGAACGCCTCTAAGTCTGAATCTCGCCTAAAAATCATGATATTTTGTGCCTATCCTCGTAATGAGGCAATATTATTATTCATTAACGCAAGTTAGTGGATGTGGCTTAGCCATATATTTAAACTTAATAAATAAACTTAATTAATACGTTAAATTATTTATAATAATATAAGTATAATAATACAAAATGAAAACTAATTTATTCGTAATAATTCCAAAAGCTTTTCAGATTAAGTGTTTGTATTTCTTTTATAATCTTCTGAACTAGAATTCTGCCAAATAAAATTCCAAACAATCAGAATTACGATACGAATTTGATCTTATAAATGTTTTCAAATGCATCCAAAGATTTTCAATCATTTTCGTATTTGCAATGATTAACAGTTAAATGAGTGATGTTGTGATCCTCAAAAATATATTATTGTATTTATTATTAAAAACTTTACTCGACAGATTTTGTACCATGACCTATATTTTAATAGAATGCTTAAATACAACAATTTATAGACATTTAAAAAATGGTTTAACAAAATGTTTTGTATGATGGCTGCATTTTATTTGCACTAGATATAATAAATTTTTAGTTTTTCTGCAACAGCAATGCTTTTCTTGCTTTTGCAGGGCGACCTCTCTTTCTTTTGGTTCCAATTGGAACATTTTTCGCTTCGGTTGGAGGGGCTACAAGCTTTAGTCGAATAGCTAATCCAACAATGTGTTTGCAAAGCATTTTATTAAAAAAAGAAGGGCAGTTACAGTCTCCGTTAATCCAGTCATTTTGATCTTTTGGTAAAATAGTAGTCCATCAAAGAAATGCATTAATTTTAAACTCATCAAACGTTTCCCAGTTGTCAATTCCATCGTAGGTTTCTGTCAAATCTTTTGCAGCAATTTTGTAAACAACACCACTCTCTGTTGATTCTGGAGAAATGGTTTTCTTCAACTTTGCCCACTGGTATGAGCTAGTCCAAAGTTCCAAGTCAATTCTGGTTCGGTTTTGATGACTTTAATTCCAGATTCGTAATTGTTGGACCACCTTTCAATCCAATCAACCAATCCAACAGTAAATCTTGATAGAGAGACTCGCTCTCTCATAGAATCTTCATCTTTCATGACTCGGTTGTATGCCTCAAGGGCATTGTTTGTGCTAGGTGTTAGTTTTTTGGCACCTTCAAACCAATTTTTATTTGATTTCAGCCATTCAGCTGTGAAGTATTCGACAAACTCCTTGTTTGCCTTCCACTTTTTCAAGAATAAAATTGATGCTTTTTCAAAAACTTCTCTGGATTGACTGAGTTGCAAAGAATCAATGTCAGACAAAATTTCCTGTCTTGCATCTTTTGGAATCAAAGAATCCACTTTTTTCTGAACATTTTTTTTTCATATGAGCCCAGCACATAATCACCAATACGTCTATGCCATTGTTGTTCTTGTTTTGATGTTGTCACAATCATGTGCATGTCCTGATCTGTATAGAACAACATCACTAGTGCTGGACTCGTACCACAAGTAAACTGAGGCTGAACATTGTTCCCCACGAAATTTAACACGATTACAGCGGAAAAACCTCTTTTTCCCCTCTTCAGTTTTATTTGTCCGAAAACAAGACCACACTTTTTCGTTTTTTACAAAATCCTCAGCTTCATTTGAACTTGCAAATGCATTTGCTCTTTTCCAGTCTTTGCAAATTTTTTTCCTTCGAGTTTCAAGTTTTAAAACGTGTTCTTCATCTTCATTTCCTGAAGAACAGTATTCTGGAACAAAGTCAAACTCTGAATTTTTTTTAAATTCCACCATTGCTATAACGAAGTATTTATTATGAAGTATTTATTATGAATAAAACAAACATAGTTAGAAAATAATTTATTTATAGTTAGCATTACTATTTATAGTTAGCAATTATTTATTATAGTTAGCTTTTATTTATTATAGTTTGCATTTATTATTTATAGTTAGCATTTATTAATAAATAATTATTTATAGTTATTTATAGTTAGCATTTATTATTTATAGTTAGCATTTATAGTGTGCAAATACATTAAAATAGTGTGCATTTAAATTGTAGCGTTTTAATAGTAGCAACTGAAAAACATAGATACAGAAATTAGTATAAACAGAGACATAAAATCATCTTCGCCCAAAAATTATACGTGAATATTCTTTCTTTTAAAGGTAATCTTTTAAAACCTCTAAAACCCGGAACAAACAGAAAAGTTCCACAGTGTTTCTATAATAGCACTAATAAACATACTATTTACTAAACAACATTTAACAAAAATACAGCAATCACAAATTTGGATTTAATTGAACGTCAAAGTATTGGATCTTCTTGAGTCAATTGAAAGAACTGATTTTGTTAGAAACATCTAATTTTCTTGGTAATTATTTTGTCATTTAATCAATATTTTAAATCTTCCTACTTTGTTTTTTATTTAAGAATCACCAGTGCACGTTGAGTTTTCAAGTAAAATTAAGACCTCAATATATATGACAAATATATCTAAACAAAGAACATCGGCGATGATGAATAATGTTGAAGGATTTGTCAATGTCTGTCAAATCCAAGACTGTGACTTTGAGCGAAAACAATCGCAGGCGAGCAAGAAATAGAAACCAGAATTGGCAAATGCAAATGTCACGTCACTAATTTTAATCGTTTGAGAGGAGTTCTCATGACGGAATAGACAAACACATCTTATATCTGTTTTATAGAATAAATAGTCGCGAGTTTTAGTTATGAACAATTTTCTAATATATATTAATTATTTCTATAATAGAAAAAAATAGAAATAAATTGCAAATTTTTCGGATTACTTTATATCAAAAAATTCTAGCGGAAAAATATTATATCTCACCAAAAACCTTTTATTTCTTTTATAAACAAAATAAAAATGTGGTTTAAATCCAGTGTTTCTCAATCTTTTTGACTTATTAGTCCCACATTTTTTGTTCGCAAGAATCCCTGTCCCACTTTCACATTAAAAGACACGATTTTTAAGAAATGTGACTTTATTTAACGTTCAATGACTTCCTTGATCTTGATGGCGCCCAACCAAATTGTCCAGTTCAATATATTACAATTACTATTATTTTTGAAATATATTAAATTTCTTAGTCAACTGTAATTTTTTTTTAAAAAATCATTTTATTTTGTCAAACTCGTCTGTTTTTCAAACTTGACTTATAAATTAAAAATTTAATAGTAATTGTACTATATTTAAAAATTTATTAATATTTAACAAAATTTAGGTTAAACGATAGAAGATCTGTCGTAAATTTCAGGGGGAATTCCATACTCTTTCCATACTCCAAAATTTAATAATATTTCAGAAATTAAATTTTCCGGACCCACCACGGGCCCAATTCATTTTCAGGCCCACAATAATTTTATTCACGCTCACACGTGGGCCCTGGGGCTCACGTTGAGAAACACTGATTTAAATTACATCATGTCAAAGCATAATAAATCTCTGGAATGTGTGAACCGTGTAGCCGTTATTTACAAAAGTACATTCACTTAAAAACAGTTTGTTAAACACTAGAAAGACGGGGAAATTAAAATACCTTAAAGGACAAAGCGGTCATTTTTGACCGCAATGTTCTAATCACCAGAATTTATTTTAAATCAAAATGAAAAAAAGAAAAAACCTTTCACTATGATTACATACAATGAAAACAAATGCGTTGTGAAGTTGTTGGATCAAATGGCAAAAATTATTTAACAAAATCTGGGACAATGAGATGACCGCAACTGCATGTTTTTTCAACATTCTGGATCGGAGAGTCATCACTGCTCGTTTGTTTTGTTTAAGCATTTGCACACAATGGATAAACAAGTACAATATACCTGCTATTTTTACTACAAGTCGTTGAAGAGAAATCAGTCACCGAGATTTTATCCTGCTCCTTATTACAGAAATGTGTAAATCATTCATAGTGGGTGAAAAATTGTATGGATGTCGAAACAAATCATCGATATTTTGTATGGATTGTAAAAAATGTGTATATGAGCAGTGCACCATTGAAAATTGATACTTATGAATCTGTAAACAGTGTGTGATTCAAATTTAATGTTATTGGATTTGCACATGCTTTAAAACTTCGATGGTAGGAGAATGTAGTTCTTTCTTGTCAAAGATCATTCTTTAAAATGACAAAATTTCTTTATAGACGTTTGTAGTGTTAATGAAAATATGAGTTATGACAGTTTGCAAATTTATCACCAAACTAATTACAAAAAATAAGATATATCAATGAAATTTGTTTCTTATCTCTCGGTTGCTAACAAAAAAGATAAAGAACAATTATCAAAATGCACTTCTTGAACCTTAACACGTTCAGTGCGACCATAATAGGAAAATTTTATTACCAATGATTGATAAATAGTTCAGGAATCATAAAATTTAAATATATTTATTAATTTTTATTAGAATTTTATTTATATTCAAAATAATTTGTAAAATATTTTGAAAATTACTTGATGAAAAAGATAGCTCGCTAAAGCTTCGTTTAAAACTGGAGTTCTGTCAATGAATTCAAATAAATCCATGCCTACGCCATGCTTTGGCATTATAAGTTGAAAATGTTCAAAACTTTCATACCAATCGTGTAAACCAACTATATTTCGATGATTTAAATTACTCAACATCCATATTTCCCTTGGAATCAAAACATAATTATCATCTTTTGCTGGAACATTTTTTTCTTTCAATGAAATTTCCAAACTGCAAAAAAATTTAGTTTTTTTTACCGAAAATTTTTCTTCAACAGGTACTTTTACCATATGATCAATTGATAATTTGCTTTTTCTGATAAACTTTACTACAAACTTAAAATCAAACATTAAATTAATTTCAAAAAGAATAAAAATGTAGTTAATAAATTTTTAAAGTAAAATAATAAAACCTCTAACTGTATTTAATTAATTAATTAAAATAAATAAAGTTATTTTATAATTGACAAACAATAGCTTTATAACTTATAATTAATAATGAAGCTGCATGAAAACTGGAAGCTTTATATTAATTAAAAAATTGTTTTCAATTTTATCTTCTCAATAATTTTGAAAGAATCATCTCAAGATCTAAATCTAAAAGATTTAAAAGAAATTTGAAGCGTTAAATACAATTAATATTTATTAATTCCTACTCTAGGTTTAAATACACTGCAAAAAATATAATCAACTGAACTCTATTATATTTGTGCAAAATTAATGCAGTTTTTACTAAAAACCTTGAAATGATGTAGCTTGATTAATACTGAACTTTATTAATCAATATAAGAACTTAAAGAACTTTTTTCAATTTTCACTTCTGATTTCTTTTCAATTGAAATTTTATTAAAAAAATTGACTATGAATCAGTAAATATATCGATGTTTTTTTATATTCATGAATTTTCGGCACAGCCTTTTTCAAGTGATTTTCAAGTGAATATCTAAGAATATATAAGAACCATTAGAATTGATACTTTTCTCAACAAGATAAAAGTTTGTTTATTTTGTTAACATAAAAATTCTGGATTCTGGAAGCGGCAGACTTTGTAACACACTGATTTCTGAAGATTTTACCACTAAGAAAGTTGTCTAAATGTCTGAAAGAAAAGTGATAGTCTATTGGTTAGAGGTCAACAGAATATAGACGATAAGTCAGTGGATAAGATCATTTTGAAGTGCAGCTCCATGGCATTGATTTAAAAAGTTTGTAATTTTCAAATTTCACTGTTAAAATAGGAGGTGTTATGTATTCCCCGGTGAACCGTTAGTTATACCTATATTAATATAGAATGATTTTTTAACTTACCAATTTCACAGTTTTTTATATTTTAATTAATACTTTTTTATTCATATTATCACTATTTTTTCTGATTGTAATTCAATAGGTATATTGTACAAACTTAAGTGATTGATAAAGCTTTCTATACTTCAACAATTACAAAAATATTTTGGCAAATGTCTTTCTTTTTGAGAAAATTTTTACAATTATTTTAAAAATAAAAAACAAAACTTTTGTTTATTAATTTATTGATTCAAATTAATATTCTTTAGCTACTGACTTTTAAAAAATAAATCAGCCGCGATTTAATAATTTAAATAAATTAAGCAATTTTACAAGTATATAATTACACAAACTCCAGACCCGATCAAAAAGTCTGAGTATCCATAAACTCAAAGAGAACTAAAAAAATCTCATATCACTAACAATAAATTATTGTGCAAATAAAAATGGACAGAATTTAATGTTTTATTGCTCCATTTAATAAACCAAATAAATTAATCAAATAAATAAAATTAATTTTTATTATTGCTTCTCAATTTGCTTCCTATTGGGTGTAAGCTATAAATCCATGTTTCTCAACCCAATTCTGTAAGCGCATGTTTAAAAAGTTAGTAAATATCACTATAGGTTTGCTATTAAAAGACAAATTGAATAGTGGTCAGTTCTTTTGAGGTCACATGTAACTTAATATATCTCTTTCGAGATCAACGACTTTAATGTGACGGTTAAAAAAAAAAAATTTAATTTATTTTAAAAAAAGATAAAATTTAATCTATATTACTTCTTCATCATTTGCTTTTGATTTACCTAAACGTACAAAACCAAATGCACCTTTTCCAATAATATTTCCTAATTTGTAATTACTATAAAATGTCTCTGTATTTTTACTTATATCTTGATTAACTACCAAATCATTACTCGAAATATTTAAATGATTATTGAGAACATAAGATGAATTCCATATATTAGTATCAATTTTATCCTCCTTATCGAATTCCGGTAATGAAAAACATTTAACTTTCTAAAATAATCAAATTTCAATTGTTAAAACTAAATGCATTAAAATGAGAAAAATAAAATGACTCGAAAACATAACCTTTCTTACTAAAGAATTACGATAATTGTAGTATAAAAGAGATGGATATTATTATATTTATAAGACGATTACAACATTTGTCAAGTAATATGTTGCTTGGCTTTCATCAACTTCGCAAATTTTAAGTTTTCACAGTATATTTTCATCATTACACCTAAGTGAGAAAGCCCTTAATGACATTAAATAATAAAATATCAATCGCGCTTATGGGGAAGTTTTACTTATTTAATTTATTGCCATTTTTTAGTGTAATAATGAATTCTAATTTGTAATTTTTTGTTATTTATTATTTAAATTTCATGATTTTGATTTAATGGGAATTTTATAAAATATTTTTTTATAATTTATGATAGATTGAATCATTATAAAGATAAGATATTTATTTGTAAAAATATTTTGATTATTTTCTAAATGTGTTTTCAACTCTTTGGATTTTATGTAATGTTTTTTCTAAGTAAAAGTCGGACATTTTAGCACAAATTTTACCAAGAAAAAAGAATTAACTAAATAAACTTACATATATGTTTGTATAGAATAATTGGTGATGTGAATTTTTAGAAAACAGACATAATTCCCTTTTTTATATACTCCCTCTGTCCAAAAATGATTGTCCAGTTTGACTTTAAATCGTAATTTAAATTGGACTATCATTTTTGGACAGAGGTAGTATAAAATAAGGCCTTTACTGATTGTCCAACAATGTATTTTTTATCTTAGAAATTTTGTGCATCATGCTTGTGCGTATAAATTAACTTTTTTGCATTAGATTTTTCAAACTTTCAATGTTATAGGTTCCTATTTCAAGTTAGAGAACCTTAATTATTGTCAAAAAGTTATGTGAAGGACGAATATTATGGGCAAATGTTAAGTTAAGTTATATTTTTTATTAAATTTAAATTTTTCTAAAGATTTTTTTAATAATTTTAATCATTTTATGTTAATAATATATTTTAAATTAAAAATTCTTATTTATTATGAATTTCAGGTAATTTAGGATCTATTTTAATGAAAACGGTAAGATTTATTAAATTGTCATTTAAATGTATTTTTGAAGCTATAACAAATTTTCTTTTATTTTAATAAATAAAAC
>CAUHTR010007809.1:0-122539 GCA_959609185.1 Schmidtea polychroa
TAATTTAATAATTATGTAATAATTTATTTATCTTATTAATTATTAATTTATAATATATATTTTAAATAGGTTTACTTTACCCGAATTATTGTAATTCATCTTCGAATCACAATAATAAATGTCATCATATAATGACTAGATATTATCACCATAAATTTAATGGGGTGATATCTATATATGCCCGATATGTGAAACTTACCATAAACAACCCTATTCGATTTCTTTCTTCAACATAAGGATCATCTTAGCAATTTTAAAATTACTAAAAAGAGCTCTTTGAGTCCATTTATAAAGCTGATGATTTTAAAATTAATAAAATTATAAAAGAAAGGCTGATATTGGTATAACTTGCGGAGTGACAAAAGTAACAAAACCTGAGATTATTATAATTAGTGATGACGACGAGGATATTCAAATAGGTGGTTCTGTTAATATAGGTAATGAACCAATTGTAGAATCAGATTTAAGAGGAACTCGTAGGGTATTAAAATTTGATATTGACGAATTTAATGTTAATCAAATTACTTTAACTGATAGGATAGTTACAAGACTTTTATCTGAAATAAATAAAATGGGTAGTGTAAAAGTTCAATTTGTTGTTAAAATTCAGTTTGAAAAAGATGATATAACAAAAGATGAGTTTTTATCGAATAATGCTGATGTATTCTCTGATAATTTTCTTGTTGAAGGAATTAGGAAATTAAATGAAAAAATTGAAAGATTTAGTGAATTAGGAAGTGGTTGGACTATAATTAAAATTAGGGAAATTCATTTCACACTGACTAAATATTCGCGAATAAATAGGTTAACTGGTCATGGATTTATTAAAACTCCTCTTAAACTTAAAGGAAAGAGAGCAATTATTAATATTAAGAACAGTGATGATCTTTGTTTCATATATAGTATCTTAGCTTTATTGAAATATGATAACCTTACAAGTAATCGTAGTAATATGTATAGTTACACTAACTTTCTTGGTGAATAAATTATGACGAGATAGATGATTGCCCTATGAGACTGTGCAATATTCGTAGGTTTGAGGAAAAGAATCCTGGTCTTGCCATTAATGTATTGTCTTATAACCCAACAGTTATTAATAATGATGATGATAATGAAAATGATGATTTTGTTCCTCATCATCCTCATTTGGATATCATTCATCGTACTAAAGTGACTGGTGTTGATCCATTATATCTTTTACTCCTCGAAAATGATGGCCAATATCATTATACTGCTGTTATTAATTTACAACGCTTAATGAATTCCCATACTGATGATATAGTTAGTGTAAGAATTCAATCTCAATGGTGTCCTAGATGTCTTAATGGTTTTCGTTTACAGGAAGCTTTTGACAGTCATTATGCATTATGTATTAAAAATCAGGTAGGAACAACTTTATACACTCTTCCTCAAAATAAATATTTAGAATTTGATGATTTCTCGAAAACAGTAACACCACCATTTGTAATTTACGCTGACTTTGAGTCAATTTTACCTAGTGACATAAGATATCACCAAAAGCATCTACCAATATCAGCTGGACTATTATTAGTTAATAATTTTAATAATACTAAATCCTATCATAGTTTTATTGGTTCAAATTGTGTCTTTGAATTTTTGAGTAAGATTGAGGAAATTGCTGACACAATAATCCTACCGTATTTTGACATTCATGGTAATACTCCAATGTCTACTTTATCGTTTACTGAAGAACGAAATTTTAGGACTTGCTTGAATTGTTATCTTTGTAAGAAACCTATTAGAAATCGAACGAGAGATCACGATCACTTTTCTGGTCGTTATCTCGGTGCAGCCTGTCGTTTCTGTAATCTTTCTAGGAGAATTCGTAAACATTTACCCGTTATCTTTCATAACTTGAGGGGGTATGACCTTCATCACATTTTGAAATATGGTCTTAGTAGTTTTCCTTCTTGGGATTTAAATATAATTCCAACTACCACGGAAAAATTTATATCATTGATTGCACATATTAATAAATTATCAGTTAGGTTTATTGATAGTTATCAATTCATTAGCGCATCATTAGATAATGCAGTAAAAACTCTTTCGAACTTTCCTCTGACTGAATCTGTATTCACTGGTTCAATAATGGATTGTAAAGGTATTTTTCCTTTTAATTTCGCAACAAGTTTGGAAATCTTGGAAACAACTTTCGAATTACCTCCAATTTGGCCTGAAGTGACTGAATCACAATATTTGAGAGCTCAGCAGATCTGGAATGAGAATAATTGTAATAACTTGTTAGATTATATGATGATCTACTTGAAATTAGATGTCTTTCTTCTTGCGGACTTTTTTCAACAATTTCGTTCTAGGAGTATTGCACACAATGGTTTAGATCCCTTAAATTTCTACGGTATTCCAGGAATGAGTTGGGCCTCTGCCTTGATGACATTGAAAGAACCAATTGAACTTCTTACTGATATGGAAATGTATAATTTCTATGAAGGAGGAATCAGAGGTGGGTTAACATTTGTTAACAACATTATGTTAAAACCTCTGATGATACAGAATTGTTATATATCGATATTAACAATCTGTATGGTTGGGCTCTTAGCCAAAGTCTTCCTTTCGGTGATTTTAGTTGGGTAATTAATAATCTTGATTCGGTTTTGGATGAGTGTATGAGTACAAATATTGAAATGCTTCCATATGGTTACACTATGGAAGTTGATATCGATATTCCTGAAAGTATACATGAGTTTTTGGATAATTTCCCAGTGGCACCTGAAAAGATGTGTCCACCGGATTCGAAAGTTGAGAAGTTGATGCTCACGCATTATCCGAAGAAGAATTATGTTCTTCATTGGAGACTTCTCAAAATGTTTGTTTCTCTTGGTGTTAAGATTGTTAAGATTCATAGAGCTATAAGGTTTAAGCAGGCTATGATCTTTAAAGAGTACATCGATACAAACACTTCTCTGAGAGCTGATTCAACCAATAACCTAGATAAGAACTACTTTAAGCTTTTAAATAATAGTCTTTATGGAAAATCAGTGGAAAATCTTAAAAAACGGATGAATTTGAGATTATGTAATTCTGCTGAAAAAATGATTACATATTCTTCAAAGCTGTCTTTTAGAAAGTGTATCAAAATTGATGACAATCTGATTGCAGCACATCTGAATAAAGATTTGATTTGTTTAGATAGACCTAGTTATATAGGTCAAACAGTTCTAGATCTATCGAAATTAAGGATGTATCAGCTTCAGTATCTTGAATTAGCTAAATATCGAAATCAATTCAATTGTAAGATTGACATTGTTGCTGGCGACACTGACTCTTTCTTCCTTGAAATTAAGAATTGCAAGTTAAGTACACTTCTACCTGCAATGATTTCAGATAATCTTTTGGATACTTCCAATTATGACTCTAACCATCCATTGTATTCAAGAAATCTTGACTCAGTAATAGGTAAATTCAAAGATGAGAGTAAGGGACTTGGATATAAAGAATGGGTTTTCTTGAGACCAAAATGCTATAGTCTTTTAGGTGAAACTGAAAGTAATAAAGCAAAAGGAATTACTTTGAAAGGAACTGAGATAAAACATCTTTCTTATCTTGACTGTTATGAGAACAATAAAATCTTTTCTGTTCCTCAAACTCGAATAGGAACTCGAAATCATCAGTTGTTTACTTTTAAGAATTGTAAAATTGCGTTAAGTAACAACGATGATAAACGACACTGGGTTGGTAAAAATAAAAGTTTTGCATACGGGTATAATTTAGATGTCAACCAAGATGATGTAAACCAAGATGATGCCAACTATGAAGATGATCCAGAATTGATCGAGATTGATTTTAATGATCGAGATTTTATATGAAATAAATTTTTGTATTTTGAAAACTGTCTTTTTATTATTTAATTAAATTAATTTAACAATTATAGCTTTGGTTTGAGAATAAATCTGTTTGCTTCAAAAGTAATTTTATAAGTAATCGTAATAAGTAATGCCAACTATGAAGATGATCCAGAATTTCTCTTGGATTTTAATGATCGAGATTTTATATGAAATAAATTTTTGTATTTTGAAAACTGTCTTTTTATTATTTAATTAAATTAATTTAAAAATTATAGCTTTGGTTTGAGAATAAATTTGTTTGCTTCAAAAGCAATTTTTATAAGTAATCGTGTTTTGATTGTATAAATTATTATTATTATTTTGTGGGACTGATGGCTAAGTGGGAATTTACTTTTTGATTTTTTGTTTTGAAATTAGGTATGAGGTTCAATTCCAAGTATGGGCGACTTTTTTCAAAATTAATTTTTACATGTTATTTTTAATCGTGCTTTGATTGATATAGATTATTATTATTAGTAAAATTATTATTATTATTATTAAAAATATTAATATTATAATCATAATTATTATTTTTATTATTTTTATTATTAATATTATTTTAATATTATTATTTTGTTGGACGGGTGGCTAAGTGGGAATTTACTTTTTGATTTTTTGTTTTGAAATTAGGTATGAGGTTCAATTCCAAGTATGGGCGACTTTTTTCAAAATTAATTTTTACATGTTATTTTTAATATAGATCGAATCAGCATGCTTTATTTGCTATAAATTGAAATTTTCATAAAAATCGGTTAATTATTTTTACTTAAAGGTTCATAGTATTTTCTCACCTACTGGCATAAAATGCAGTAAACAATCATTAAATAATAAAAAAACCTGTTATGATTGTTGTAGGTGTTGTATGACACAAATAAATGTATTGAGAAAGAAATTCTTGCGTTAAATTTAGTTTTCTGAATTTTATGGTAAAAATTGAGCGAAACGTTTAAATAGTGTAGGTTCTATTTTGGAGAGACATCCCGTGGACCAGGACGCCGGTTTGAAGAGAAAGAAGCGAGGTAAGCCCTTCTATGGCACTCTTGAATCCGCACCGAGTTATACCGGGAGTAGTTCTACCATCGGAGCTCACCTGCTGGTAGACTCCGACCTTCGTATACAATAACAACGTGTTACATCGTCATGGGTATACGCAAGGTTATATAATTGTCAACTCATGAAGGTTATCTAGATCATTTTTGCCTGAGCATATGGGATGGTGTAGTTCTTCCCTCTAGGTAACCAACAAATGTCAAATTAAATTTATTGTTCTACTTGCATAAAAATATAATTATAATATTGATTTTTCATTGGAAATAATAATAATAATAATAATAATAATAATAATAATAATAATAATAATAATAATAATAATAATAATAATAATAATAATAATAATAACATTAATAATAATAATAATAATAATAATAATAATAATAATAATAATAATAATAATAATAATAATAATAATAACATTAATAATAATAATAATAATAATAATAATAATAATAATAATAATAATAATAATAATAATAATAATAATAATAATAATAATAACTGTTACCAGACAATAATAATAATAACGATCGCAATAACAAAATTATTATAATGTCATCAATATAAATCAAATTGTTAATGATAAGTTATCACAATACACTCATATCTCGCTATACGGCTGCTCTTTATACGGCTTTTCACTATAACGGCCTACTTTAATTACGGCACTTTTTCGCTATACGGCCAAAAAAAGTGTGAATTGTGTATGTGAAAGTGTATGGAATTGTATCAAAATATTTGATTCGTTATGCGGCGTTTCGCTTTGCGGCCAACTTTCCTGGAACGTATCTAGGCCGTAAAGCGAGGTATGAGTGTAATGTTTATTCTTTTCATCGCATATATATCATCATCATTGACCATTGTCCACATGCACATTCACTCTGTACCTATTGATTCCTATTATGTGGTATTTGAGTTTCAAAGTTTTTAACGTTCTTCCATCTTCTAACAATTACTTACAATTGTTAATGATATAATTATAATTTTTTAAAAGCGTTACAGAATCAGTGAGTGAGTGAGTGATCTGAGGCCTTTATATATAAGATGTTTAAGTTCTACAATTAGAATTTACAACACGTGTATAATGTTTATTAGAAATAATATTTACAATATATTTAAGCTAATGAACACGAGTATATTTAATACAGTAGCGTAAATATGGGCTAGCAACTGTGCGGCAGGGCAGGTAAAAGATGGTCCATTTTCAAGCCTGAAAAAAATGAAATATTTTAATTAATAAATGTGGAGCACGAAACCGGAAACTACTTGTAAAACCACTAAACCATACAGTCAGGCAAATGATATAGAATATTACTATTGACGCGCGGTCGGGGCATATATTTTAGGCTTGGTTTTAATCTAGTGAGCAGTTACTCAGACTCGAAAGCAAATTATAATCGCCAGATGACGTTGTAAATTACAATTAATTTACTCAATTAGTTTCACTTCTTATCTTTGATCTATGCTGACGTCAATAGTCTCATTGCCAAGTTTCCGTCGGCTGTCATTGATATTTAATTAAACAGTTTCTTTAAATAAATTAATAAAATATTTTTTTATAATATAAAAATATAAAATTATTGTATATTTAGATAATAAAAATATTTAATAATTTAACAATTAAAATATACAAAAAACATAAATAATAATGTATTTCATAAAATAGCATTGCAACATCTAGAATTGGGGACATTTATTCACGATTATTGCGAGGGAATTCTTCCTTAGTAATTCTTGTTGTTCGCTTGTTTGAGATTACATGTAAATAGTGTTGAGGATACCTGAATAATAAATAATATGAAAAATAAATAAAATTACATGGGAAAAAGTCGTTATGACAAACTGGACGATCTATGGGAACGCAGAGAAGAAAACAAAAGTAAAAAAAGCAAGAAATGAGAAAGATAAATCAAACAACAGAAAGCAAACAAGAAATTAAAACAAACGTCGTTAATAAGAAACAAGTATAAAAAGAGGGAAATTAGTGAATAGTTGTGGTCAAAGCAATAGAGCAATTATTATTATTATTAGCTATTCTTGTGATTAAATTGATCAACGATTAGTGATTATTATTGTTATTGGCGAATTGAAAACGGAGAGCTATTCTGGATAACTGTTTATATTACAGTTGATTGGCTGTAATTACAACTTGTACAATCTATTGTGATTATTAACAAAGGTTATTTTGTTCGAATTTGTAAATTTGTGAATTAATAAAACACGCTTAGAGTCAGAGTTCCGAGTTAGAGTTCCGATCCAATAAACCCAACAATAGTTAACCCTAAATTCTCCCAACTCATTTCTTTCTTCTTCAGTAAAGCTCTCCTCAAATAAGTTGGCATTAGAATTGAATCACGAAGCAGTATCAAATGATAAAGCTGGTGTCGAGTTAGTTGACCTATTGTGTTTAATATTGTACTTGTATATTGTTTTATCAAGAATATTAACCCAGCTGAGTGATCTGTCCGCAGACATAACAGAAAGTAACATTCTCTTTTATGGTTCCAATAAAGCGTTCAATTTGGCCTTAAAACTGGGAGCTACCAAAACTTTTACTAATATTAAATTCGTTACAAAGGTATGGAACATAACGATTTTTGAATTCGAGATCGTAATCAGTATGTAATTCTTTTGGTACCATGCATGAATTAAAAATTTCTACAACAAAAT
Organism: Schmidtea polychroa; assembly: GCA_959609185.1. Classification (NCBI taxonomy): domain Eukaryota; kingdom Metazoa; phylum Platyhelminthes; order Tricladida; family Dugesiidae; genus Schmidtea; species Schmidtea polychroa. The sequence continues at coordinate 7,587 of CAUHTR010007809.1, forward strand.
TAGTAATATTGGTATATTATTAAATTAATAAATATTTTTATTATCAACAACAAAAAATATAAAATTATTATTACTATTTTATTATGTGAGAGATAATTCTCGTTTCATCCCAGATAACACTATTATTCTTTTCCATTAAAATATTACTTTCACATTTATCGTCAGATAAGGGTCCTATACTATCATCGTTTATTAAAATTGGCAACTGAGCTAAAATATAAAACTCCTCTTGAGAATCGAGTTCTTTTTCTAGGTTCAAAAAGTTGTTCTTCACTCTCATTCTGCGATTTTATTTCCTATTCATAATTTAGATTTCAAAATAATATTTCTTCATCGTTTTTTAGTTCATTTGAAAGGTTCACTTGATAATTATATTATATTGTTGAATCAAATGGCCTGTCGAGTGTCTAACCTGGTTTACAATAGATTTCAGGCCAAAATCAGGCCAAATTCCAATTCCCTGTTTTTTATTGGAGGAGAGGAAATAGGCAGAATTGCCTCAATGGCGGCGAGGATCAAATGGCAAAATTAATTGCCAAGCCAGAATTTCCCACTGGGGAAGAATAGATAAAAGACAAAAATTTCCAAATTAGTATCCATCATTATTATTATGATCAGGTTTACCAACTCTGGAACGAGTCAGACCCGAAGAAATTATTTTTACATCCGAAGATTTAATAATATATAATAAATACATATGAATATAAAACAAAATATATTTATTCAATAACAATAAAACAAAACAACAAAATTTATTCAATAAGAAAACATAAAAAAAAATTAGGAACTTCAGAAAATATAATTAATTCTTAAAATTATATTTAGTTGTTTTTAATGAACATTCAAGTAAATTTTTTTGTTCTGGTGCTTTTAAATATGTAGGAAAATCTTCACATTTCATGTCGAAATTTATTCTTACAGAAAGTTCAGCTTTAATAAGCGCTATTCTCATTTTATTTCTTTCATCTCGCCAAACGGAATTCATTATTGAGTATTAAGTTGTGTTGCTTGTATTATTGATTATATTTATATTACTTACATGTTTTAATTTTTTTATTTATTACAAGTAGATGGTTTGGGCACCGCGAAAACAGGACTCCGCGAGCACAGTACCCCCCCCCCCCAAAAACCCACCCCCCGACCGGAAAAATATTTTTAAAATTTTTTTTCAAGGTCAACTTGAGAACAAAGACAATGACTTATCCGATGACTCATAAAAATTATTATTATTTTTCAAAAATATTATTAACTGTGCTCGCGGAGTCCTACTTTTCGTGACCCCAAAACATAGTCTGAAACTTAAATTATTTTAAAAATTTATAGTTCATTTTGAAGCCCAGACGGAGATCTATCTTTTGAACCATAGAAATAATTTTTATCACTAGAAGTATAAAGGTTATTAATTTTTTAGTCAGACACTGATTGATGAAAAAATTATTATTATTTTTCAAAAATATTATTAACTGTGCTCGCGGAGTCCTACTTTTCGTGACCCCAAAACTTAGTCTAAATCTCAAATTATTTTAACAATTTATAGTTCATTTTGACGCCCCGACGAAGATCTATCTTTTAAACCATAGAAATAATTTTTATCATTAGTAGTATAAAGGTTATTAATTTTTTAGTCAGACACTAATTTATAGCAAATTTATAGCAAATTTTATGAAGAAATTTGCGGGTGATTTATCATTCACCCAATCAGGTAAGACTTTAATTATTATTATTATTATTATTATTATTATTATTATTATTATTATTATTATTATTATTATTATTATTATTATTATTATTATTATTATTATTATTATTATTATTATTATTATTATTATTATTATTATTATTATTATTATTATTATTATTATTATTATTATTATTATTATTATTATTGGGTATTGCTCGCAAGGGTACTGCTCACGCTCAACAACTCACAAGGGTATTTTTAAACAAATCAACATTGGATTATTATTACAAAGTTTTATTATTATTATTATTATTATTATTATTATTATTATTATTACAAAGTTTTAACAAAGTTTTAGAGAATATATAAAATATCCATCAACTTGACTATATTCGGACAAACAATTATTTTTCAAAATATTATTATTTTCGGTTACATCTTTTCTTAACATCGTTCAGTTTTTCCGTTAGCTTATTTTCAATCAAATCGGCTTTTGCTATCCATTCATAAATCAATCTACTATATCCCGGTTTCAACCTTAAATACATACAACTCCAAAAGTATTCATTCAGTGAATCGTTGTTTACCACTATTTTTTCTAAATACATTAAATAACTAGATAACTATAAAATGCATTTATCATAATTAAATAAATCAATCAAATATTCAATAGAGGAATGTTTGAAAATTTTTAAAATATTTATGATTTCCTTATCAGTGTGAGTATCATGATTATTTATAAAATCTTCAACTGTGTTGTTAAAAAATTTCAATGAACGCTTATCTTCGGAATAGGTTGGACTTAATTTTTCCTTATTTCTAGTAGGACTTCCTTGCTATAAATGACATATATAAAAATATTGACAAAATAATAAAGTTACCAAATGTGTTTTGTGATTTACACATTCATATTCAACAGTTTTACTTGTAGAAATCATCAGTAATAAATAAATTTCTTAATAACTAAATTACTTTTGTTTTTACATTTATAAAAATTGAGATAGCCAATCAAATTAGAGTTTTCAAAATGTAGAAATTGTAACCATGGTTGAACCTTCAAATGTCTAAGTAACATCATATTGTATAACAATAATAATAAGCATGACTAGTACCCTTGCAACCTGTTGAGTGTGAGCAGTACCCATAGGGGGACAAAATATTTTGTCGGATAGACTAGGAGTATATATAATAATAATAATAATATACTTTGAAAATAAATAATAAGAAATTTGAAAATAATTTTGAAAATGATAATAATAATATTTTATAAATAAACTAAGAATTTTGAAGAAAATAATGATGAAAATATTGAAAATCGTGAAAATTATGAAAACGTTAAAAATTATGAAAATATAGAAAACGATGAAAATGTTCCTGAAAATGTTGAAAATCGTGAAAATATTGAAAATAATGAAAATGATGAAAATATTGAAAATGATGAAAACGTTAAAAATTATGAAAATGTTCCTGAAAATAATCATCAAATATTGAAAATCGTAAATTGATGCAGAAATTAAGTTTTATGAATATTTAAGTAAATAATAATAAAACATCGAAAATAAAATAATAAGAACTTCGCAAATAATAATAATAATAATAATAATAATAATAATAATAATAATAATAATAATAATAATATTGATAGAAACTTTGAAAATAATTTGAAAATAATACTTTGAAAAATATTCGATGAAAAAATCCTGAAATAATCATGAAAATGTAGAAAATTATTAAAATAATCATGCAAATGATGAAAATGTTGAAAATAATGTAATTGACGTAGAAATTATAAATATTTTATAAATATTTAAGTAAATAATAATAATGAAACTTTTAAATTAAAATAATAATTAGAACTTTCCAAATAATAATAAAAATAATAATAAAAATAATAATTCTATGAAAATAATTCTTTGAAAATAATACTTTGAAAAATATTTGATGAAAATGTTCCTGAAATAATCATAAAATGATGAAAATCATGAAAATGTTGAAAATCGTGAAAATATTGAAAATGTAGAAAATTATGAAAATGATGAAAATTATTAAAATATTCATGCAAATGATGAAAATGTTGAAAATCATGAAATTGACGTAGAAATTAAGTTTTATGAATATTTGCAATAATAATCATAATAATAATAATAATAATAATAATAATAATAATAATAATAATAATAATAATAATAATAATAATAATAATAATAATAATAATAATGATAATAATAATAATAATAATAATATTGATTAAAATTTTGAAAATAATAAAAATAATTTTGAAAATAACATCTTCCGCGCGGGCGTTAATATCTTTCCCAATAATAATGATAAATTAAATAATTATATAATCGATAATTTAAACAAACGTAATCGATAATTAAAACAAAAAAAATAATATAATCAACGATTTAAACAAAATGAAATTATTACATAATCGATAATTTAAACAAACGTAATCGATAATTAAAACAAAAAACATAATATAATAACGATTTAAACAAAATGAAATTATTATGTAATTGATAATTAAAACAAAAAAAAATAATATAATCAACGATTTAAACAAAATGAAATTATTATGTAATTGATAATTAAAACAAAAAATATTATTATATAATTAACGATTTAAACAAAATGAAATTATTAAGTAATCGATAATTAAAACCAGTGTTTCGAACCCCGAAAATTATGGGTTCGGGTTCGGGTTCGGGTTCAATGGAATAAAATTTAATGGGTTCGGGTTCAGTTCGGGTTTGGGTTCAGGTTCAAATTAAAAAAAGCGAAATTTTTAATTAATATTTTATTTTGAATATATAGAAATATATATCAGTATTAAAGTATTATATAATATTATTTAATTTATTTTTGGAAAAAATTTTCATTAAGTCTAACAAATAAAATGTTTCTTAAAGAATCAACACTTAAATGTATTCTTTGTGGAGCTAAAATTAGTTTCAGCGCAGAAAATGCCCTCTCGACGCTGACTTGTGTAGCAGGAACAGCAAATACAATCTGAGCAGCTTCATAAAGTAATGGTGTTTCCATTTTTTTTTGCTCCCAGAATTCTAAAATATTTTTGTCTTTAGGAAGCCTGGGATAGCTTTCATAAATATCGATTTCGGTTTTGAAAGCCATACAAGCATTGGATTTGTTAAAATTTTTCGGCATTGATGCTGCAGCTGATATAGAATTTTTTTCTTTGTTCTTTAGCATTTCTTCCAGCATGTCTGCTTCTTCATCTGAGGAACTAGAGATTAAATTGGAAGTGATAGTAGTTTCGCTAGTTCGTGCTTTATTTTCAGTTTCCAGATGTAAATCTTTTAATTTTCTTATTGTGGATAAAATGTGATTTTGAGCTTTGGTTGTATTATCATCATTAAGCATCAATTTGAATCTAGGATCTAAATATATGGCGGCGTTTAAAAGTTCATTATCTATAAATGATTTTTCTCGTTTAATAATATTTGAATATAAATCTGCACCTAATTTTTTATTCGTGATTTTTTGTAAATCTAATTTAAACTTCAACCACAGCCCATAAAAATCTCCTAAATTCATCTGCTCATTTTGTAACTGCAAAGTTAACTTTTTAACTGGCTCTAAAATTTCAACAAAATCTGAAATAAATTGCCACATATTTTCATTCATGCTTAGATCAGGATCTACTACATCTAAACAAAAAGTTTTATAATCCAACAAGCGTTTGAGCATATCGAAGGTGGAATTCCACCGAGTTGGACAATCCAACATAGCTTTCTTTAAGCCCAACTTTTTAGCTAATGAAGCTCTATTAGGTGTCCTCAACTTTTTGGAAATATCTCTGCATGTGGCAATCTTTTTCTTTACTGAAGAGTTACTAGTAGTGTCATAAACTGCTAATTGAGCAGTATGGGCTACGCACCTAAAATGAATAATATTACCATATAAATTAGACAACATTTCCAGACCTTCTTCTTCATTCTCAACTATTAATTCCTCATCTTCATCTTCTACTTCTTCAAGGTCAGAAACTTCTTGAAACTCATCTCTTAACAGCTCAGCCGCTTTAAGCATGTTTCTACCATTATCTGAAGTAACTGAATAAACTTGGCTTAATTGTATATCGTAAGATTGGATTACTTCAATTATCACATTTTTTATGTAATTAGCTGTTTGACGATCGTCAACCTCATGCATGGCTAAAGTTCTCAAATTAATTTTTCCATTGTTAATGAACTGAATATTTATGCCAATTACGCTTCTACCAAGCCGGGATGCTGAATCAATTTTTACAGATATTAATTTTTTTTTCAACTCGCCTTTAATCAAATTTTTCATTTCAATAGCCTTATTATTTACTAAATCCTTAATATTTTCAGAATTTACAGCCAGTTTTAATGATTTCATTATCGGTTCTATTATATCACGCATGCCAGAATCTTTGAAAATAGTAAACGGGCGCCCATTAACGGTAACTAATTTTATGCAGGCATCAGTGAAATATTTTGATGACATATTAATTTTAATCAAATTGAAATAATTTTCAATGGAAACTGAATTTGTATCCTGAAGTTTAAACTTTTTGGTGGTTTGTGATGTAGACTCTTCAGTTATATTTCGATATTCATCAGGATGTTTCCGTTTGATATGGCGACCCAGATTTGCAGTATGTTTACCTTTCATAGAAAAAGAGCATTTTGTACATATTGACTGGTCTTTGATAGAATCATATTCGAAAAATTTTTTTACATGGTTTGCTGACATCTGAAGGACAAAAATTTTTTTTTAATATAATTTATAATTAAAAATAAAACCGTAAAATGGAAAATTTTTTAATTAATTACTACAAAAATTTAAGCACCTAAATTTATGTTAAAAAAGTTCCCACAAACATATATTCGAAGAAATATATTCGCAAGTTAAAAAAAAATTAATTAAAAAAGCGCGCTGGAATAAAACAAATGCATACATAAGTTGTAGTTAGTTATAGTTACCTTAATGTTTTATCCAAGTTTTTTCTGTAATACAGTATTTTTAATTTTTTAATATTTATTTTCAATTAATTAATTTATTTAGCATCACAATTTTTTAAATATTACACACTTTTTAAATAATAGTATAATAATCAGGCTACAAATTTCTTTGACTGTTGAAATTGGAATAATTTTTCTTTCTGATTTTTAAATTTAATTTGAAAATGGAGAAAATAATACAATCACTATAACAACAATCTAGATTTGATGAACACTAGATGAAAATGATAAAAATAATANATCTTCATTCCACGGGACCCTTAACCAAAACCCACACGATCATACTCCGAAGATGACACCCATGATTTATATCATGTTGGTACTGTGCCACGTCGGCGAGCTACGATGGAGCTCGTGAGCCCCTGCCTTAGGACTACTCACCCATCGCAACTAGACTTAACAAACACTCGACTGTCGATAGAAGGACTTACGTCATTCACATCATTCCAAGATTTCATGTATCATTCCGATTTGCAATCAAACCACTACAACGCCCGACTCCCTAATTTTGTCTTTGTTTCGCATTCAACAGCAAGTTCCACCACATTATCACCACTTCTATTCCCCCTAAATTCAGCTTTATCCAATCTTTCCTGCCCATCGTTCTCATCATTCATTACTCAACTTCATGTTCAAACATCCATCATCCATCGAACATTCAAAATTATTTAATTTATCAAGTCACAATCAGAAAAAATATATTGACGAACGATTACAAGAAATTACATTTACAGAGTTACACAATTTTCGAGAATGAACATGGATGTAGATCATAATGTGTTCGGAGAAGCTCCGGCAAAGATCTCATCGAGATCGAAGAAGTCTTTAGCGTTTTCTTCCCATGCGGAATCGACGGGCGGGACTACCCGGAAAATAGGAAGGGAATGCGAGGTGGATTCCGTGGGAGGTATTGGAGCTGATAGTTGAACAGAGGCGATCAGAGCCGCTTCTCTTTCGGCCTGAAGGGCCCTTCTTTCTTTGGTACGCTCGGCCCTAGATGGTTGCCGGCGTTTCTTGAACTTTTTCACCTCCGGAAGAGTGATCGGAGCTGTTAAGTCCACTATTCTGGGGTCAGCGCACTTGTGCCGGTACAGACGACTTCGGCTGGAATTGTCAGCTGAGGAATGCTCGATTGGTTTAAGTTGGCTTGATTTAATGGCTTCATCGACGAGATCCCTGAAAGATGGTGGGACGGGAACAAATTATATTCTTCCGCGAGTGGGATATTGACGATTTTGCGGGTGACTGAAGCTTGTACGAACACTCGATGTAACGCTTCAGACTGCTCCTTAATAAGGGTGCGTAAAGCGCGATTCTCTTCTAGCACATCGTCCCTACACTTTTCAACTCGGGTAAGCCTTGTTCGCACCTCCTTCATTTGGCTTGGGGAAAAGTACGTCCCTTCTAAATGGTCGGATTTCTTTTTCAGGAGGCCATTTTGGGTCTGGAGCGTCTGTATTAATTGATTTTTGTCCGCGCAAGAGAAACAGGGACGTATGACTGTGGTGGTTGGAACCTTGGACATTTTGAAAAGCTGAATTAAATTCTATTAAGAATGTGTTATGTTTAACCATCTCATGACTGCCAACATACTCAATCAATCATCATTTCATTCGAAGGGAAAATCATATTAATTTAAAAGAAAATCAACACACACATATCATCCGGAACACATACTAGAAAACATCAGAACCTGGATAAATTTAAATAAATAATTGCAATAATAAAAAAATCAAATCATTATCCGCTGGGCTAGATCGGCTACTCAGAAATTTACTAAGATTCAATGGATTCCTCCAAGTAGACCGTAATCATAAATCTAAAGTTAAACCCAACGACGTTCATGAGTCCTCGTTTATTATTATGGAACGAGATATTCCTCTGGAGATTTCAATAACAGTAAGTGATTAATTCAAGCTTTAGTTACTAAATTATTAATTAAAACAGCACCCATTATGTTACAAGTAATGTTTAATCATTAAAATCTTTAGTTATTAAATTATTGATTAAGGCAGTATCCATTACGTTACAAGTAATTTTTTCATTATTAAAATCTTTAGTTAACTTTTTACCGAAGTACATTTAGTGAGTAGGTTCTATGACAAAAATTCACTCTCTGTTATACGGTCGCCGTTTGAAATTCTTATCTGTATCTCGTAGTTTACTGTCGGTTTTTATCATATTATGATTATTCGGCTACTCGCTTAGTAGAATCTCCACCTGTAATTGTTTCACGCGATAGATAAATCGATAGCAGTAGTCGGTGTGAGTAGAACTGCTAGCGAATTATCTGCCAGTCGATTGTTATCGTAATGTATGACATTCGCGGTGAGTGATTAATGTGTTAAAGAGCATGAATAAATATATATATTAATTATACACAATAAAATAAGTATATAAGGAGACGCATAAAATCATAATTTCACCTTTAAAAAATCAGAGTCTTATTGGTACGAAAAACTTTGAGAGTAGATCTCCAAAAATTTTTTAAATAATTAATTTGACAGTTCGAGATCAAAAAGAATCTCATTCAAAATGCATTTTCTTTCTGCACGCATCACACAACATTCACCCACGGTCAGACAACAATCACATAACAAGTATCGACACTGGGAATCGGTAATAACGACGATTGACCATTTTACTTATTTAAGCAAGTAAGGTTTTGATTTTTAATAACTTTTTCAAACAAATATCGAGTTCTTGAATTGTTTATATGGAGACCTCAACATATACATGGAACTTTCAACATGGAGTTTCTTCAATTCAATAAATTTTTATAAAATAACATTCAAATTCGATTAATTAATTTTAAAATAATTTTTTAGTTTTCCTGAAATTTTGGGTAATTTCCACCTGTAAATGTGAAATATCATAATACAAAATGGATGCAATAGCATCAGTTAAACCATGTGACCTTTGATAAATATTTGTTTATATAAATGTTGGGGTTAGAGCAAAAACAAAATAAATTTCACATGGTAGCAGAAAGCAGAACAAAAATTGGTAAAATCAATATAAGTACAAAATTAATTAAAATTTAATGAAAATTAAAAATCAATATTGAACGGGGTATGGTTGAATGCCAAATTGTTAGACGAGGTTAGAAAGCATAATAAAAATGTAATAGGGTGATCATAGAAAAAGTTAATAAGGAAAAACAAATAAATTAAAATTAATTAATCTGTAATGGAATGCCCGAGCCAATGGAAAGCCCGAGCCTATGGGAAACCCGAGCACTGAAGAAAACCCGATGCGAGGTGAGACCCGAGACACCAGATAAGGTAATAATAATTCGATTTATAATTTCAAGGTAAACAAATTAAAATAATTGTCAAACCTTTCAAAATTTACTTAGGGTGCCCGGGAAAACAATTAATTTGAATTTGCTAGATAATTGGCCTCTTAGACACAGTATAAAAGGAGAGCTTAGAAATGAGCAAGCTGCCATTTGGTCAAAGAGAAAAAGGAAAAGCTAAACAGAAAATCCAGCAAGGACAAGTCAAAAGAGGAAATTTGTGAATTATAAAGAAGCTAGACTCGTACAAGAAAAGGTAATTGCCTCTTGGGTTCTATACCTTAACGAAATAAATTTGAATTGAGAGAAAGGTGCAAATAGTGACGAATTGTAATTGTGATAAAAAATCAAATAAAGTTATTTTGTGTTGAGTTTTCATTGATTTAGTAAAATAAGAACACGAGGAGTCAGAGAAAGGACCGACTTACAAATAAAAACTCAACATAAATCATAAATAACAGACTGGATAGTACGAATGAAACTTTTTCTTGTCAAATATACCTAAATAAAATTTAATCCATTAAAACAATTCATTCGCTTATTCAGTAAACAAACTAAACCTATAACAATAAGCTATGAGTAATTATGAATAACTAAAAATATCAGTTGGGTTCAGAAGAACCGTTTATATAGGCTTTTATTTGTTGCGATTTTATTAATGAGAGCAAAGTGATTGATATTGTGATACGGCGTCCTGTGTTGGTGTAACTAAATATCACTCAATGTTGTATACATTTATACAAATAATAACACAATTATCAAAATTTTCAATTTCACAGCTTTAATTTGTTTAACTATATTAAGTTGAAAGCATTATTAAAATATCTGAGATCTGTAAGTGGTTAAAAATAAATTATTTGATGTATTTAGATGAATAACTATACAATATTAATAATTTATAAACAAATTATTAAATCTATAAATTGTTTATAAATTATCAATATTGTGTAGTTATTCATCCGTCGTGAATGTAGGTAACATGATTATGATAGTGATGGTATCGAAATATATAGTGAAAAAGATATTTTTTTAAATCGGTGACAAAGCCTGTTTATCAACATAAAATATTATTTTGTCAATTATCCTCGTGCATTTCCAGTATTTATAAAATATTTCTATAATGTTTGGTGTGATTTTAAAATCAAATATTAAAAATTGTAATATAATGATTGGCAGTCAAGACTTTTTTTTAAGATTTCGACCCCAATCCATAAAAACCATTTTATTTTTCTTGTTGGAATTGACATTAAAATTAGAAAATGCCGCCTTCGAAAAGTGCCGACGTTGCCTACGCTAAAACCGAGCCTGATGTAATCAAAATGCGATCTTGCAGCTTTGGAAATGATATTTTAGAATTAATATTTTTATTATTCAATATTTATTTTGATGTGACATCAGAATGTTATAGATAAACTTGCAAACAATGAAGAAGTAAATTTACAGATGTTGGATGATAGGCGCAGGAATATCGGCTACTTCCAGCTCGACGAGAACTATATAATAGGCTCTAATACTTGGTTAATATCTATGCGGAGAAGGCCCAATGAAGTTAACAAGACAAATAAAAGATGCAAATCCAAAAACAATCTTTCTCAGGAGACACTTCATTGTCATTTTTCATTTAAATTAGGTAAACCATCAACTTTTCGCTCAGAGGCCTATTTAAACCAACCATTCATATTTACTAATATTTGGAATTCAATTAGATATTTTGCTATTTGCTAATTACTCATTGGGAATTTACAGCAATTCTTTTAATTGTTATTTGCCATTTATTATTATGCTCGGAGGGCCTCTGACAAGTCTATCACCGCACCAATTTTCTTATGACCGGTATTCTAGACTGAAGTAATAATAAGGACGAAGATCTAAACATAAGCTGAAAGATGTATGCCAGGAGTCCCATTCTGATTTGGAAGAAACACCAACATGAAATAGTACGAAAGGCGTGGTTAAGAGGTCCACAATACTTTGGTATCTTTCTCCTTAGGTTTTAGCCCTAGAGGAAATCCATAACACAAGTTAAACGGTATTCACAATTCAGGTCGAACCACCATTCTACTACAGCAATACAGAAATAACTGTCTTCTGTGAGATAATTCGCCGAAATTAGTCGACGTCCAGATTTCCTATTCGAAGATAAATCTAAGTCCTGAGGCTGTAATTCCAGTCACGAGTCGTAATCGTCTCAATTCGCTCACTCCATCCAACATCTAACTCGTTAGTAGCTCGTAAGCCCGTAATATCAGAGTATCATATAATTATCGTGTCAAATAACGCTAGACACCAGTATAGATGCTTACGTAGTAAGTCAGTAGAGCAAATTTCGATTGTGAGTAGGAATTGGACGGTGGATATAAATGGAAATCCTTGATATTACGAAAATCTCGATCCTCGATTGTACCGGCCAATATAGCGAACTTGATCTAATTGGACCACAAATGTTTACGATCCACCAATATGACCTCTGCTTACATCAATAATGAAGTGATTACTATTCAACTTACAAAATTCTCTAGCATAGCTGAGGCATTTCCATACTATAAACATTCAACCCAACCGAAACGGATTCACACAAATCGTTCAGCATAACCATTAAATTTAGGTATACCTAAAGATCAAAGGTAGATTTTCGGGATGTTCAACCACCCGTACATAGTAACAATCATGACACATTATTATAAACATTTCGAAAAGTGCACGATACATTTACTATTACAAGTTCAAATTATGTCTATCCAAGATAATCAACGATGAGTGAAGGAGATTTATCCATTTGCATGCATAATCAGTAGCCGTGAGAATTAGGTCGCACAAATATCATTGATGAAAAATTAATAAGGAAATTTTCTTTTTATTTACATTAATATTAACATCAGAAATTATCTATTTAATCAAAGAGGGGTCATCAGATGGGTGAATCTATACCTCTCAGTTTCCCCGTTTTCGTCACTCTAAACCTTCCATTTCGGCACTGCCTTTTTCAAGTGAATTTTGATGAATTTTGAAAATCACTTGAAAAAGGCAGTGCCGAAAATTCGTGAGTATCAACAAGCATCGATATATTACTGATTTATAGTCTTCAAACTCTCTTTTTAATAAATTCAATGGAAAAAATAATCAGTGGTGAAATTGGAAGAATTTATATTGTTTAAATGTTCATATTTTACAATTTAAATAATTCTAATTTATTAAGTAAGTTATACTTTTAACGATTACTAATAGTTTTAGAAGATTTTTTTATATCTTTAAATATCAAAATGAAAAATATAGAAGATGTTGAAAACCATATTCTTAAAAACACAAATCAGAAGATGATATCATGTTTGTGGCTTTCTGAATTCAATTCCTTTATCGAATATAGAATTTTTAACGAAACTACAGTTTTATGGATAGAAAAGTATGTCGGTATTCATTGCAGTTTGTTGGTCCCTGAGAAACGGCTAACTTTTATTGAGGAAGAATTTATTGATTCACCCGAAATTTATATGTTTTCGGTGCCAATCAGACAACGACTATTGAAATCAGTTTTTGAATTACATGTAAAAATAATGCAAACTTTACGAGATGGAAACATTATAAAGAATGATGATATCAATACACCGTCGCCATTAAACGAAAGTGATAATGTCGACGATGTTTCAGATGTCATATCGGTCAAATCTCAAAATGAAATTATACAAGAAAAGTAATTAAAAGATTTATCAATTTTATAATATATATTTTTATGCCATAAAAAAATAGAAAGTTTTGGCTGCCTGCCGAAGCTTCGTCCCGTTAAAAGGACTAATCTGTCTCTTTGGAGCAATTTTTATTTAAATAAAATTTATTATAATATGCCTAAACGATGTTCAAAAATTAATCGTGTTTATCGATTTAGATTCGTACAAACAAGCCGGATGATGATCTCCGATGCAGCTGTAACCGACTCAGGACGCAGCTGCGACAGCCCTCATCGTCGACTGCCAACTATATTGACGGGATAACGAAAGAATCGATGAACAGATCCGATGGAAATGGACCAGAGTCGAATTATGCACGAATAAGATATCAATTAAAGGTGGAACTACAACTGGCATGATAAATCATTTAAAAACACATAATATCAGTTTAAAAGAAATTTTGAGTAGTTAAATTCTTGTTAGACAACTTATTAAATGGTTTAGGTGTTTTCAAAATCTCATAAGTTTATTTTTACTTTCTTGTGTTGTTATTGACATTATTGACATTTAAACCAGAATTCGGGAGACCAGTCAGCTTACCAGGACTGCCAACAGTATATTCATCATTCTCAACCTGGATATTTTTTTATATTTTTTAAATAAATTATATTGTTCAAGATTTTGATTTTTTCTAAAGGATATATTTTTATTATTTAAGTTCGTTTTATTCGTTTCATTCTTATTATTGGGAATAGATCCCAAGAAATTTTGATTAGATATATTCTTATTAGATAACATATTAAATGATTTAGGTGATAATCTAAATTTAGGTTTCTTTGGGGAATTGAATTTTTATACGATTTAGTATAATTGTTATGAAGAGATCTATTATGATAAATTCCAGTATTAGTTGAATTGTGAATTAATTTCAAACCTGTATTTTCATTCTCATATCTATTAGATAAATCAAAAGTTCCTAGGATATTGATATTATCGTTAAATTTTAAGTTAATAAAATCTACTGTTAAATTAAGTTTATCAGAAATAAATAGGCTTCCTTGCGCCGAGATTCTCCAAAAGCCATATTGTTTTTCATTTTATTCTTAAAACTTACATAAAAATACAAATTTGTGCTTTGGTGTATTTGTAATGTGTGCATGTTCTGTGTTTGTTGTTTTTATTTGTTATGGATTATGCATAGTTATAAATCTTATAATATCGATTTGTTCTTTGTGGAAATCAAAAATTGTCAGACAAAAAAAATTTATTCTTTTGTTGACAGCCGTATTTACAATCAAAATTTCCCTTATTGATATTATCGTTAAATTTTAAGTTAATAAAATCTATCATTAAATTAAGTTTATCAGAATTAAATAGGCTTCCTTGCGCCCAGATTTTCCAAAACCCATATTGTTTTTCATTCTATTTAAAAGCATATTTAAAAATACAAATTTGTGGTTTGGTGTATTTGCAAATTGTGCATGTTGTGTGTCTGTTGTTTTTCTTTGTTATGGATTATGCATAGTTATAAATCTTATAATATCGATTTGTTCGGTGTGTCTGTTGTTTTTCTTTGGTATGGATTATGCATAGTTATAAATTTTATAATATCAATTTGTTCGGTGTGTTTGTTGTTTTTCTTTGGTATGGATTATGCATAGTTATAAATTTTATAATATCGATTTGTTCTTTGTAGAAATCAAAATTCTTAATTATAATTTTGTTTCAATTAGTCATATTCTTTATATTATGGAGTGCATTTTATAATTCAAACAATTCATTTGAAGTTTTTTGAATTGATTTACAAATATATGTGCAAATATAATTTGTGAATAATTCTTTCTCAATGCTCTTATTGGAATATTTATGTTTAAATTATGCATAGTTATGAATATTATAATATCGATTTGTTCTTTGTAGATATCAAAATTCTTAATTATAATTTTGTTTCAATTAGTCATATTCTTTATATTATAGAGTGCATTTTATAATTCAAACAATTCATTTGAAGTTTTTTGAATTGATTTACAAATATATGTGCAAATATAATTTGTGAATAATTCTTTCTCAATGCTCTTATTGGAATATTTATGTTTAAATTATGCATAGTTATGAATATTATAATATCGATTTGTTCTTAGTAGAAATCAAAATTCTTAATTATAATTTTGTTTCAATTAGTCATATTCTTTATATTATGGAGTGCATTTTATAATTCAAACAATTCCTTTGAAGTTTTTTGAATTGATTTGCAAATATATGTGCAAATATAATTTGTGAATAATTCTTTCTCAATGCTCTTATTGGAATATTTATGTTTAAATTTCTATTAATTTTGAATATATTATTGTCACACATGTATCACAGAACACTGAGATATAATTAAGCTGCTGATTGATCACCACTATGACATTAAGGCCATTTGATGAGGTATATAATGAATAATTATCATAATAAATTTATTTCACCAATGAAAATTACTGTCAGATCTGACAATGAAACCCTTATTCACATCCTGAATGGAGTAATTTATTTTATTTGCAATTTGATTTGTCACTCTCTTTGCATCCGGTTTTCAACTTGCTTGTAAGATTCTTGTGACTCTCTCTGCCGTGAATTTTTGACAATGAATTTCACAGATGTCGAGGCATTTCCCTTTTTATATGTGAGTTTACGCCGTACTCTGGTTGATTATTTGTTGCTCTTCCTTATCCTTGTGATTTGTTACCTTTCCTTGTCATAATTATCACATGGATCACTCACAAGAAGAAAGACTTAGGCCGTCTCTGACATTGAATGAATGGATGAGTTTGGCAAATAGTCGCTTGATAAACGTAAACATTCACATTGCTATATTAACCAATGAATTTGTTAATCTTCACCTAGTGAGAGTGATTGACAACATGTCAGCAGTAATGAATTTATTTTTAAGATTTAATCTGAATAGTGCGAAAAATTACAAAGACTTTCAGGAAGTCGCATACAAAAACATGCTTCTTCAGAATTATGTCATCAAATTTATTTTATTTTAGATTGCACCATAAGTTTAGGAAACATGATAGGAAAAATAATAATACTAAAAACCTTTGAAAAAGCGCTTATTGAATTAATTTTATCTAGACATATCTTAGGACGAATTTGCAAGATTGTTTATTCTCAACAAAAGAAACATCAGTTTAGCGAGATATAATGTAATTATAGTAGCTTATTAGCATATCACCATGCATTATTTTCTGATGGAATGTTGTATAATGTTGATTATATCTTGATAAAATATTTTTGAACCATTAACCTTTGGATCGTGAGAATCTCACAGATTGTGGAGCAGTCTTCGTAGCTGGTGCTGTTGCGCAGGCTCTTGAAAACAAACTCAGACATTACGCGCTCACGAATTCCGACCAGGCGGTCAAGAAGACAAGGAAGATATGAGATGGCAATTGCAGAAGAACAATAACAAAGATTTTTACGAGTTTCGAAAACTATTAGTCAAAGGTGCTTTGTTATATATCTGTTGAAAAGTTATGATATATTCGAGATTAACTCTAAAAGACCTTTGCAATCTGGTTAAATTTGTGGGAGAAAATTATGATCTTTGGGTAAGTATTTATACTGAATTTTGAGTGTTGAAATTAATTTAATTATAGCTATAATTATTCCATATTTTTTTAATGTCGAAATAGGTTAATTTAATTGTACATATAATTATTTCCTACTTATCAATAAAGATATTTTAAAGTACAAATTATTATTAATGAATTATTAATAATAATTATTAATGAATTATGAATTTTTTTTTCAATTATGATAATAAATATTTTATATGATAGTTGAAATTTACCCTAAAATAAAATATTTATAAGAAAATTATCTTTCATTTTCATAAAAAAACGAAATTACTTCCCGAACAACCTAATAGATTATTATTCAATATTTAAAGATGAAAGAAATTGAAAAAAGATCAATGGTGAAAAAATAAAAGATATTGACAAAACAAATTAATTCAAATATCGAATAACAGGATGAAATATATAATTTAAATTATGATAAACGATTTCAAAGGCTGGAAGCAACTATTTTCTATTTTAAACCGTTGATTAACAGTTGAAATTGCCCTAAAATATTTTATCTAAAAAAAGCGGCTACTTAGTTGAAATATCGATAGATAATAGTCGAATTAGCGATGGAGGATCAAAATAATGTCACAACATTGCTAGACTCGAAATGAATTGAAAGATTTTGATGGATACAATTTATCCATCCACAAAATGACATTTATACATATTATAAATCAATAAATGAATCTTTGTCACGCAAATTAAAATGGGAAAATATCAAATGAATTAACCTAATTTCAAAAACGATATCCAATTTAATTGAGTGAAATAAAAAACGAATACAGGAAAAAAATGAAAAACGAATCAGGAAATAAATGAAAAACTTTAACTTCAATGGAAAATAACTTTTGATGATAATTAAAAACGTCATCATTATGAGAGTTAGCGACTGACAAAGCGTATGTTATTGACGAATACCGGAGTCCAAGAAGCGAAGTACTCGAGGCTTTCAAACAAAACAGCTGGCTTACCCATGTTGTTTATCAAATTAAATACCATGATCGGTCTAGGTGGTAAAAAGACTAATTTAACATGCACATTCAATTGGAAAATCTCCAATCAAATAGAATCTTTCGATTCAATTCTAACTATTAAAAATCTTCAAATATTTTCAATTACGAATCCTCTCCTCCAGAAAGGTCACTCATGGAAACCTACTAATAAATAGCGAATTCCTTCGACATGAGTCACTGATAACTGAAAAAGCAGCGATCCAAACAAACGTCACCAGATGACTCCTCATCTCGCGCATACCGATCAAAGACTTCGAAAATGCGCGTCGGGTAGAACGTGTTCTATACTAAACACGTTTACTTAGCATTTAAACAATATAGGTATTGAAAACTAAAGTAACAATTTTGTTTGTATTTATATAGATATTTATATAGAATCGGAGATAGTTGTCATAGAAATGTTTCAATTAATTGAAGTAATTTGATAATGTTATCTAGTTACCATCGTAATATTATGTAAAAGTTGAAACTATTTCTTTTTCAGTTATTATAGTTATTATCTTGTGTTTTTTCAGTCATTATATGATAATTGTTTTGTTAATAAGTTAGCAGATTTTTTTTTACTTGAATTCTTATATTTTACCTTACGTAACTTATTTTTTATTCCTTATTTATGTTTTGGAAATGTAGAAAATTAATTTCACAGCGAATGACTTGTTAAATTTTAGGAAAACGTCGCTGATTTTGATTTAGTTATAATCAATATCGATTAACGATATTAGTGATCACTCTGGGATCCGCAGAACATCGATGAAGCCTGCTCAATTTTATTATTATTATTATCGTTCGAACAATTGGAATCATAATTTGTCCCTACTGGAATAATACAGCTAAATATCCCTAGGTTTAGTCAGTACTTCCTGAAGATATTATCATCAGTATTCCAAGACAGAACAAAGTTGTGAAAACCTCAAAGAATTCATTATGTTAAATTGTCAAAGATCCAAAGCTATTTATTTTGATGCACTATTTGCAAATGACTCAATTGGAAATAATAAACAGTCACAAATATTTCAAAAATTACAGCGGCGATTGAGAGATAAGGGAATAAAAGAATTGGAATTTATAAAGCACAATTTCTTGCAAACGTTTAATTCCGTTATCTGTAAGCTGACATACAAAGTGTTTTTAGCCAATCAAATGTGATCATGAATTCTATTTGATACAATACATAAAATACATTGAAATTCAATTCTTTGTTTTCTTTTGGTTTTTAACTTTAGATAAAAATAAGCCTCTACGATGTGTCCAAGATTCTCACCAAAATGCGCACAACTGGCTCAATATTTCGGTGTGAAGGAAGTGGAAGAAAGCGAAAGAAAACTGCCAGAGCGAACCGGATCGTCAAATGTGTCACATTAGCAAATCGAAAAACAAAGCTTTCTGGTGTTGCGGATATTTTAAAGGCTGACTATGGAATAAACATCAGTCTATGTACTGTTCGTCGTAAGTTGAATGAACAGGGGATAGCCACATACTCTTGCCGACATGTTACTATGTTGACTGAGGTCAATAGAATTAAGCATAACAGTTGGGCAAAAGACCACATGTATCTGACATATGAATACTGCCAAAATCTGGTATGGTCTATTCTCTGATTGACCGGAGTTCTGCATAAAACGAGTTTCAAAAGCTTATCTGCCCTCGTAAATGGCCAATAGTGTCATGGTCTGGGTTTGTTTCAGTGACAGTGGAGTTGGTGATATTTACAGGGTTCAACAGAGCCAAGCTGTTAATGGCGCTAAGTAAATCTTGTATTATGACAAGTTGTCTTATCCCCTCAATGCATCGTCTCTCTCTCCTTGAACATGGTATTTATCAAGATGACAATGATACTTTATCATCGCTCTGCGTTGGCTAAAGAAATGGTTTAAAATATATAACATCCAGCAGCTGCAAACCTGACCACCACAATCACCAGATTTAAATCCCATAGAGAATCTGTGGGATTATTGTGACCGACAGTTCCGGGAAAATGTGGATGAAACTCAGAGAGATCTGGTACAATTTACCACTCGAACTTCTTAAATCAATCCCAAAAAGACTCCATCAGATTATTGCAAATCATGGACGAAACACAAATTTGCGATTATCATATAATACTTGTAGCATTGTCATCTTTCTTTCTTTTTATAAAAAAAAATAAAATGACGATCCATAAAACGTCAACTTTATTACAACTGTTTATGATTTATGTTGAATGAAGTAAAGGAAAACTGACAAAAATTTAATTAAGAAACAAAAAAGGTATATTTGTTAGCAGTTTGTTAGTGAATCTTTTAAAAATACAGTAGACACTTTAACTTCAGTGCCGCAGATTGAATCTGAATTTCAGAGTTCAATTGTTAAAAGTAAAGGTATATTTCCCTATGATGTTGCAACATCGTTGGATGTCTTACAGGAAACAACTTCATTGCCACCAATCTGGAAAGATTGTGAAGCCAGAGAAACTCAGAAAATATATAGAGAGAGACCTCACGTACATCACTTTTTGATTACATGATGGTTTATTTATACTTGAATGTATTCCTTTTGGCTGATTACTTTCGGCAATTTAGAGCAAAATCGATTGCTCATAACAAATTATAACCCCTTAACTTTTTGGGCATTCCTGGCATGAGCTGGTGTTCAGCTATGATGACCTTCGAATCTCCAATCGAGCTCCTCACCGATATGGAGATGTACAATTTTTTCAAGGGAGATATCCGCGGTGGATTGACTTTTGTCAATAAACATTATGTAAAAACATATGCAGATACCTCATTGCTTTACATAGACATAAACAATTTTTACTGTTGGATTTTGAGTCAGTCTTTACCTTGTGGTGATTTTGAATAGTTAACGGATTCTACTACTTTGAACAAGATTTTACTTGAATGCACTACGGTAGATTTAGATCTGCTTCACTATGGTTATACTATAGAAGTAGATTTAGATATACCGGATTCGATTCACGACTTCTTGGATGATTTTGCAGTAGCCACTGAAAAGATGTGCGCTCCAGGTTTGAAAGTGGAGAAGCTGCTACTGACGCACACGCCCAAAAGCAAATACGTTCTTCATTGTTGGCTTTTCGCCACATTTATTAATTTTGGTGTAAAAGTTATAAATATTGATTGGGCAATAAAATTTTAAAAAATTATATAGATGTCAATACTACGCTAGGAGCCTCCATCAAGTAATAAACTTGACAAAAATTATTTGAAATTATTAAATAATTGTCTATGACAAGACTGTAGAGAATTTTAAAATACGAATTAAATTGCGTCTATGTAATAATTCACAAAAATTATTAACATATACATCCAAACCATCGTTTAAAAAATCAACCAGGATTCACGATAACCTCTTATCTGTTTTGTTGAGGAAAAAATCAGTGTGTTTAGACAGACCTAATTATATTGGTCATACAATACTAGATCTGTATAAACTCCTAGTGTATCAGTTACAATATAAAGATCATCAAAAATATCACATTGAATTCATTGTGACATTCTGGTAGCAGAGCGTGGTTCTGGCTATCCAGCTTTAACAAGGTAACACATACATGATCGGTGTCTATGTTATATTTTTTACTTTTTAAATGTATGTACATTAAATTAAATTGTAATATAATTTTTAAAATGTTAAAGGCTAATAAATGTAATTTTTTCTGCGAAACATTTCCCCTAGGGCCCACCCCTTATAAAAATAATAAAAAGAAATTTTCGCAAATATTTGTAAAACCCTAACTCCTAACTGCCTTCCATCATACTATACCACTACCTTCCATCATACTATACCACTACCTTCAATCATACTATACCCTCTATATACCTTCCATACCACTACCTTCCATCACTATACCATCTCCTCTCACTTCCAAAGCCGATCATCAAACAAATAAATCAATAATCAGCTGACTTTCAATATGCTCCAATCAATCCAAACAAATAATCAGATGGATTCAATCTACTATATCCTAAACTCATCAGACAGAAGCTCGAACTGTTCAAACAGAAAGCCTCTCCTAATCAATGCTACGAAAAAATGAAAACCCGAAACTAACGTGCGAATGAATGTCCGGTGCATCTGTATGGGCCATGGCTAGTCATGTTTATCATGCCTAGCCATGATTATCCTCTATCAACGCCTAAGGATGTTTACCGGAAAAACTTGTAAACCACGTACAAATGCGGGAGTTTTAACTCCAACATTAGAATAAATTGACAATTAAAAGCTGCAGAACACATAAGGGTGAGAAATTCTCCCCTTCAGCCTTGTGGCCCATACGATTTCATAAAATAAAATTTGATTTTTTTTCTCTTTAGTCGGACATTGGTTAGGGATCAATTATTAGATACGTCGAACTATGGCATTAGTCATCCATTATGTAGTAGAAACCTGTGTAATTTAGTGTTATATTTTTATTTTGTAATTAGGATTTACAGTAGATTATTAGTTTTGTTTTCGCGTACTGCGTAAAAAGATGAAAAATAAAAAACTATAGCGATAATTTACTATAGTAAATTATCGCTATAGTAAAATTGAAAAAATAGAAAAAAATCAATAAGGAGCTTAAGAATTGTAAAAACAAAATAATCCGAAGTTGTTCTTCTAAATTCAATCTACTGAATACAATTAGATTATTCATTATTACGAATACAGAACAGAATAATCCGAAGTTGTTCTGAAGAATTTGAAGATGTTCCTGATCATTTACATCCTTAAGATGGTAACGAAGATGGACCGGAATATGATTATTTCGCCGGCAGAAATGATATTATTATTATTATTATTATTATTATTATTATTATTATTATTATTATTATTATTATTATTATTATTATTATTATTATTATTTTTATTATTATTATTATTATTATTAATAATTTTTAGAATATATAGAAAATTGAAAGAATGTTGATTCGAAAAAATTATATTGTAAAAAAAATATTAAAGTCTTTGATTTTGTGATTTTAGTTGTGATATTTTTATGTCTTTGTTCGCCATGCATTGAAAGTTTCTTTTTCTTGTGTTTTCTTTAGTGACCTGTTGAGTGTGAAATATCTTATCAGATAAACTCTGACTATATATTATAATAATAAAATTAATAATAATAATCTGCTCTATTTTCATGTTGTACTGCGTGACTAATAGCGTTCAGTTTGAAATCCTGCTTCACTAGGCGTGTCTCTTAACAGGAGCCATTTTTGGGGCAGCGGATATAGAAAATTAATGTTTGAATGTACACAACTCCTGACTACGATGGACTGTAATGCTCAATCCAATCATTGCAGCTTTTAGCTTACCAAGGCCATGCTAAAACATGTTGATAGATTTTTGAGCGCCAGTGTACCACAAAATCGGTTCTAGGTCAGAAAGCCAAAAAGCACAACCATACAGTAAGCGCAACGCATTATAAGACGCACTGACGATTTTAGAGAAAATGAAAGGATTTTAAGTGCGCCTTATGATCCAAAAAATACGGTGATTGTATTTATTGAACATGATATAACAGTGTTGCTGCTGTTCCCAGAAATTTCATTAGTGTAATAATTATGTTTATTCGTCCGATCTCGCAAGAGTTATCACACCTAGTAAGTTGATAGATATCTGCATGTCTCCACAATATCTGAAGACATACACTGAGACGTACGTAGTTGATAAATTAGTATTATTCCAACAAAGACGCTGAATCTCTAGCCAACACACCCGAATAAATTCCACGTAGAAACCCGGAATTCATGTATAAGAATACATTATATGATGAGCCATCACAAACCATGCCCAGAAATATATATATGGCTGATAAAAATTTTAATTGAACATCACCTAAATTACTGCTAAAATGATTTCAAGTACAATCGCAGGTGGAAAATAATTGTCATTACATTATTAGGAGCCATTAACCATCAAATTATCATCAGCATTAAATTGTTATCACTCGAACTGTCGTCAGTGATTAAAGGAACCTTGATCTGTTGTCTTTACCAAGAACAGGTCGATAATCAAACCATCGCGCAAGTTTGTGGTATGTGCTGTTCATCAACGTTGTTTGCTTAATACCTATTCGCCTATAAACACTGTAAAAAAATAAGAGGACACTTAAATTGACATGCATCTCCATGTGTTCCCTGGGTCATTAAACTTACTAATTGTGTGAATACAAAAAAAGGGGTACCAATATTGGTGATGGTGTTGATATCACTAAGTGTGATTTTAGTATTAGTGGAGGTCAGCAACAATCGCATTAAAAAATCGTATTGAAAATTGCTATAACCCCGGTCATTCCCTGTATGACAATAAACTACAGACATAATAATATAATAACACCTACACCTTAATTATCGGTTAATCTTTTCTACAAAATCGAATTATAAAGATTCTTGATATTTTAATCCTGCATTAGTAAATCAAATTACAGGTTTAACGCAATTCAACTGCACTTATTCTACTGTACAAATTTCTTCAAACTGTTGCATTATCGACTTTTTATAGGGAAAATAAGTGCAGTGGATCTTGTCCTCCTCTTCATCACCCATTTATTTTTTCTTACTTTGTCCCCTTGCTCTACTGTCAGAAAAAGTAATCGATTGTGTTAATACTTTAGCTTCATCTCAATGTGAATTATATATTTGTCTGAACCACACTGAAAAGAGTTGGCAGATTTACAAAAGTTACTTTTAATTTCAATGGGTACCTTTCGATTGGATTGTAATTTAAAGTATCGGTTTATGAATAAGGATTTAGAATGTCATCAAAGGAAATATGCTCAGACTAATAGTATAGATTGGTGTCATTGCTCCGAAGGCATAAGGTTTTCCATCTAGTGGTGTCGACGCAGAAGCTTCCCACCATGAGAGTGGTCGAATATCTAGTGCGTTGTGCATAGAGAGACCTACAGCTTGTGGAACTACTTTGCCCAGTTACTTGTTTAATCCAAGTATTACCGGCCTCCTGGTCCCTTTCATATCGATTTCGACACGAGATATGCCACGTTTACATTGTCAGTCGTGTCGGGTTGATATAACCACATACACAGTGAGTAACTACTTCCTAATTTCTGAACACGTTAATTTAATTATTGTTGAATTATTAGTTAGTTCTACATTTCTGATTAACGAATGTGATACTTATGTGCAAGGTTTTTGCCATGAGTTACAGTTTATCGGAGTCCTTGTGCGATCATGCACTGATTTTGAGCTGTCATTAATATTAAAAGTCAAGTAAAAATGACGAGGTCTTCTTCCTAGAAGTTTCAGGCTGAATTGTCAGAACTATATCGTACGATCTATCAAAGGTTTACTTTCAAAGTGCTGAACAGAAATTCGACTTAATATTACTAGCTATGAAGTTATTTCTAAGCTTCGATGTTAGATATTGTTAAGTATTTTGTGTAAGTCGGTATCCTCCGGAAAATATTCATTTTTAATTTTTTGATTTTTTATTAACATTTTTGTACGTTAAATTATTATTTTGAATTTTCAACGATTTTAACTTCATCTTTTCGACTATCTCGTCGAACTCCAACATATCTCCTCTTTTTATTATAATAATAGCTGGTCACTTTTATTTATAATTTTATTTTCGAATAAAGTTAGGGTCCAAATTTTAAAATTGAGTAAATCAATGGCTATATTTGGGTCTAAAATTTAAAAATTAAAGAAAATTAAGTGTCTAAAAA
Source organism: Schmidtea polychroa (assembly GCA_959609185.1). Taxonomy (NCBI): domain Eukaryota; kingdom Metazoa; phylum Platyhelminthes; order Tricladida; family Dugesiidae; genus Schmidtea; species Schmidtea polychroa. The sequence goes on from CAUHTR010007809.1 coordinate 33,533, forward strand.
TTGAATTAAAGTAAATAATGTGTTCAAATAAGTAAATTAAGGTCCACATTTTTAAAATAAAAGTAAATTAAGGGTCTTAAATTTAAAATTAAAGTAATTAATGTAATAAGTAAATAAAAGTAATAAATTTTAAAATTTTAAAAAAGTTTTTGAAATGAAAATTTTTAATGCAAATATTTATGAAATAATTTTCAAAGACAATTTTAGATGTAAATTTTGCTAATAATAATAATAATAATAATAATAATAATAATTATTATTATTCAACCAAATACTTAACAACATACAAAAAGAACAAGTAGTTTAAACAGATAAAATTAACAAAACAAAAGTAATAAATTGTATTTTTTAATAATCATTATCAGTGTCATGGACAACAAGACGTCATCTATGTCTATAAGTTCATTTTCTAGGTCTGCAATTTCTCCATCATTTTCTCTGATTGTAATTTCTTTATTTGTTAATCCAACATGCCCATATGCATAACTAAAATTTTTACCCCCCCCCCAACCTTTTATTATCTGCGTTGGTAAGTGCAGATTTTTTATAGTGAATAACTAATGATTTTTGGTGGTTATTCTAGTTTGCGGTACAGAAATTATTTTGTTAGTATTATAAAAATCCAGGTACGACTGATGTTTTACGTCAGTACCTTTCAATGTTACTCCTTTAGCTTTTTTATTCTCATCGTCACCTAACAAATTATAACACTTAGGCCTACGAAAAACCCACTCCTTATATTTAAGCCCTTTATTATTAAGGGCCTACTTTTTACATGTTTTATTTTATTAAGTGTTGTTAATTAATCAATTATTGATTTAATAAATTCAAATTTCATTTTTTAAATAACAGTAATTTTATAGTTATAATATGGAAAATTCTAGAAAAAATTTAGTATAAATTAAAAAACCCATAACAACCCATAAATGCACAATGAAAAATATTTAGAAGATTTGATAAAGATGACAGAGATAGAAACTATAAATTATCTCTTCAGGAATCATTTAATCAAGGATAATGTTAGTTGTAATACATGTATGTAACATTCCAATGATTTTAAAGAAAGCACAAAAGAACATCGATGGTTTCCAATGGAGATGCATGAATTCTCTATGTGAAAAGTATCAAACAACCAAATCGATAAGAGATGGTAGTTTTTTAGAGGGGTTTAATATCAGGTCAAAGCCAATTTTAAAAGCTATAATGTATTGGTCACAAGGAATGCAACAGTGTGATATTCTTTAAAATGTGAATATTTCAAGGCCAACGCTTTCTTCTTTGAGAAAAATTCTCATTTCAGCAATTAAAAGATATTTTCAACTTAATCCTTAAACTTGGCGGACCAGGTGTTGTCGTCCACGTTGATGAGACAAAGTCAAGGCCCATAGAGGAAGAGCCCCAAATCAGCAAACATGGTTGCTTTGCATTGTTGATACTTCCTTTTCGCCAGCTAGAGGGTACATGGAAATAATTCATTAAATAAAACATTCATTTTTGTTGAAATTTTTGTTTTCATTTGACATTTTCTAAATTTAAAATAAAAATCTTACCAAGTTTTGTCTATGTATAATGTAATGTAAATATTAAAAGGTTTTATTTATATAATAATATTTGTAGCTAATTACTTTTTAAAGTAATGTTTCGATTTTAAAGTAATATTAAAGGATTATGTTTCTTATTTAGATTATTGACGTCATTGAAGGTAGTTTCATTACATGTGTTATTCAAATCCTCCAAGTTAGAGGATTGGCATCATTATCTTTTATTACATAATTCAATTAACAACAAATTATTTACTAATTAACAATAATCTTTTTTAAACAACATCCTGAATACAAAAATCAGAAACAATACATCATTATCCAAATTTTATTTCATAGACTTTAACCAAGCCAAACAATGTTGTCGACATGTTTTTGTCATAGGATTTTGGTAGCGTATTCGATTGTATTCAATCGACATAGATATTGATTGTAGTTTATTGATTAATAAAGGCGGATTAATAGAACCCAATTGAATCAAATACACATTTTATTAGGTTTCACGTAAATTGCAAGCCAGTGTTCACCATTAAGATTAGATGATTGTGTGTTTACAATTATTGCTTTGTTGACATCTAAATAAGGTATTTTATCTCAAGGGAAAACAAAAAGAAATTCAGATCTTAGTAATTTTCTTCCGATAATTTATATCTGAATAGAACTAAATTAATAAAATTAAATAATTCTTTACTTCATAATTGACTAATAGTATTTCTATATTTAGTCTATATTTGATCAAACCAATACTATACGGGTAGATGTAATTTGAATTTCTTTTACAAAAATTCCATATACAATTATAGAAACTGCTTCAGTAAGTATTGATGCAAATTTAATATCTAGTCGTAAATTTCCACTTGATAGTAATTGATTTTGATGAAGATCGAAATCGGTGCCAATACAAATGTAAAGAATGGATACTTGTTCTTAAATTCAGACTTATTGTTACCACAATAAATATTTGTATTAAGATATCCCATATAGTATTCAATATTATGTTATTCACAAACCAGAACGACACTCACTGTAAAAGATCTTGAAACGATTTTTGCTATGCGTAAAGATGGCGATTCTTTCGTAAAAATCACCTATCTATCAATTATAATTGTTCAGAAACGATTTGTGGAGATTGAAAGGTGTAAGGTTGAGAACATAAACTTATCGACTTTGATTAAGAAGAAGGGCAGGGACGTTTTAAGTGATCGTAACATGCTTTTGCAGTTGCACAGAATTATCCAAAACGATCCACTTTTAACTTAAAGTGGAATGAAGAAAAAATTGAAAGAAAATATTATTAAAGCATCTCAACCAACAATCTCGTGGAAATTAAAATGTATAGATAACAAGGAAAAGAGTAAAAAATGTATATGAAAAAGTGACTGATCTGCAAATAATTAATGAACAATAGTCCCTTTCGATAAAATATAGAAATTCTAAATTATTGTATATCGACGAAACAGGACTTAATCTTCACACGATGATGAATTACGGATATTCACCTAAGAATATCCCGGTAAATGGTCTTGTGAAACCAAGAGGAAGAAATGTAAGCTGCATTGTTTTGATTTCTAATGAACGTATATTAAATATATAAATTAATAGACGGGGCTTATAACACCATCTAATCAAGAACCGAAATAGACCAATTTCACAATTTATATCATACATATCCAATCCAATCACTGATAGTTTTTCTTTCATTAATTTTCTACATCTCTTCATCAATAGATTAGATGTTGTTCAGATCTTGGTTTTGAATATATGTCATGGGTGCAATGCCACATACATTGGAATGACTGCCCGTCATCTCCGTTCTCAAGTTCTGGATAACTGTCGACTGAGGGAATTGATTTATATCAGCAAGCGCAGTTTTTTGTTTAGGCTTACATTTCAACGTTGGAAGGTGGTATCTAATTCCTGTTTTTTAAACTTCGTGTTTATTGGTGGATTTCAATTATTACTTAGATGGTTTTCGGATCTTGGTTATGAATATTTATGTCATGGGTGCAATGCCACATACATTGGAATGACTGCGCGTCATATCCGTTTTCAAGTTCCTGATCACTGTCGACTGAAGCAATTGATTAATATTAGTAAACACAATTTTGTGGAAAATTTATTAGAGTCTTGTTTGATTTCAACTTTTGTGAGTTTTAGAAGTTTTTAAAATTTTTAAACTTTTATAATTTTTAAAGTTTGAATAAAAAAAACAGAATTTTGTAAATTATTAGCAAAATTAATTTAAAAAAATATTGATTAGTTTGTTTAAAAAAAGAGCAATTTATATTGATTTAGTTTGATTTCAATTCTACCCGAAGATGACAGTGATTCTGTCGAAATATATTGCAGTAAAATATATATGTTGAATTTGGTGCTTTTCGTTAGATTATTATTATTATTAATTAAAGAAACTTACTTGTAGATTTCTCTGCATTTCTTTTCCTGAAGCACTTGTGCCTTTGATTTTATTAATTTTTCCATGTTATCTGGACAGGATTGTCCAGATAACGAATTAATAATTTAATTAGCACTTATGTGCTTTGGGTTTTTTTTCGATTGGTTCCCAGAATGCCATTTCACCATACATTAAATTGAAGAAAAGATTAGAAAAGATCATTTTGGAAGCTTATATTTTGGAATATTTATGGAGACAATATTGATGGTAATGAATTTGAAAAAACTTTAATTCGTGATTATTATTAAACTGTTTTGTTGGGTTTTTTAATTTTTATAAGGGTGTACTTGATACCGTACTTCATCCCAATTTTAATTGTTCGATTTTCGCTTTTGTAGCTGGCTACGACTTTCTTGAGTTCCTATTTCTCTCCATCAATTATGATTGTTTTTTTTTCACTAAGGTTTCCTTATTTGAGTTTCTGCCTTTTTGTAGTGTATCCGTTTCACAGCTCTTTTTACTCGTATTTCGGTGCTCTTTATCATATTCAAATAAGGAAATTATCATATTCAAATAAGAAAATTCGATCCCTTTCTTCTCTGTTGACTCATCAGTTCTTTTATTGGTTGTTGATAATCTTTCTGTACTCGTCCAGCCAACATATTTTCCTGGCTCTGGTTCGACACAATTTATGTCGTCTCTCCCTGGCACTCGAAAGCTAAATAAACTCTCCGGATTGCTTCCGTATCTTCTAGAGTTGAATGATTTTCTTGCTGCATTTTTATGCCATAGACTTTTTTCCGCTACCGTTGATAATTTAAACCATTGTCTCTTTATTGTTACCTTCCTTTTAAACAGCACTTCAACTCTGGCGGGATCACGAATTCTCAATAATTCATTCGGGAATACTCCGCTGAATACTCTACTGAAATCGTGTCCCACTAGAATTTTTCTAGCTGTCAAACCACGGATTTTCCTCATGCTTTGATACTGGCTTTCTTGGTTCCTGCACATTTTCCCGTTATTCCGTGAATCTGTGCAACGAAATTTTTCAGCCTTATTCTTGGGGTTATCAGGGAATTATCGGGAGTAAATTGATTTCTTCATCTGTTGACATAACTTATGAAATCTGTTTTGGTTCTTAGTCGACATTCCAGTACCATCCAAGCACTTCCTATGGCCGTCCGCATTTTCTTGTGTCACACCTCTTTTGTGATTCTCCTTGAGGATTTGTTTGGCACTGTCTTATATATCGACCCATCATTTTCTAGCACTTCACTGTTCTCTAGAATATGTGGATTTATCACTGTTCTTCTTTTTTTGATTACCAATTCTGCCAGTTTTGTGTGTGACTTCCACTTCAACTCAATTAAGCATATTCTCATTTCTTCAGTTTGGAATTTTCATATTTTCTTCTATTCGACTTTCTTTTCCCCCTATCATAATTCTCATAGTTTCGTGCTTCCATTTGAACTTGCAATAAATGATAACTTTGATGTTTCTGAAATAATAATATTATTAATATTATTATTAATACATAAATAAATTACCTGATATTTTACCTCTAATAGTTTACTCTGATGCATGAATAAATTGACACCATATATACTACAATAATATTACCAGGCTCTAAATAATGACTTATATAGGCCTATCCAATCCCTTTGTATCGCCCATAATTTTATTTAATTTTAATGTATAAAGCTTATAATAATGTAATACTAAAAGTCCTGTTAATAATACGAAAAATATGCGATTATTATATTCTTATTTAGTCATACTGCTTTGGTCCAATTTGTTTATTCAGTTTTATTTGTTTATTCCTCTAATGGTTGATGATTTATCACGTAATAAGTTATTTTGCTTATTTTATATATATATATATATATATATATATATATATATATATATATATATATATATATATATATATATATATATATATATATTATATATATATATATATATATATATATATATATATATATATATATATATATATATATATAGATAGATAGATAGATAGATAGATAGATAGATAGATAGATAGATAGATAGATAGATAGATAGATAGATAGATAGATAGATAGATAGATAGATAGATAGATAGATAGATAGATAGATTAGATAGATAGATAGATAGATAGATAGATAGATAGATAGATAGATAGATAGATAGATAGATAGATAGATAGATAGATAGATAGATATTTATATAATATATATATAATATATATAATATTACATTCTAAGCTCTTAAAATATACTATTTGTTGTAGATCCTTATATATTTCGTTTGATTCTAATGCTGTTGTTCAAAATGGTTTTTTGGTATTGAGGGCTGGTTTGCCAGTCCCTAACTACGAATGATTTGATTCTTAACCCGTCCTCACTGGCCAAGATCGCTTGAACATCTATTCCATTGAGTTAATTTAATGGAATGTGGTAATAGTTTTCATTATACTAAATGTTTTCAAGTAACATGGTTTAATATTTTTAATGAATAAGTTATTCATATTTTCTTTTGACCTTAACAGTAACACTACTCGTAATAATCATAGCAATAATTACAAGCACAATAATATCAACAAGGATGATCTTGTTAATAAATGTAATAATAATAATAAGACTAGTAATTGCTAATGTTAATGATAGTCATCATAACAATGTCAATAATAACAATTATTTTTCCAAAATTAGCTCTGCAACAGCAGTCCGAGTTTCCCATGCCCATTCCGTAACTTCATTCTCAAATGCAAGTCACTCCTGGTTGGCGTTCATTTTATTAACTTGTATATATAGTTGGTTGTGGGCCCGAAAAATAAGTAATGTAGTATGATTAATTGTCGATGCTCACGCCTGTGTGTGCTTTGTTCTGGTTTTGGAGGTTTTTGTGTGCGCACACAGACGCGGAGAATGGTAAATTATGAAGTTAATTCGCGTCTGTGCGCTTTTTACTTTCTTTGTGTTTGAGTTGTGTGCGCACACAGACGCGTAAAATTGTCGCATTATTAGTTAATCTCGCGACTGTGTGCGCTTTTTGCTTTGTTGATTTGGATTGTGTGCGCACGCAGACGCAGGAAAAGTGAGAAGATTATGTTTTGTTGGATCGATCTCAGAATTCTGGATAGTATCGAGTTTTGGATGTTTTCGAATTGTGAGTTGTTTTCAAATGGTTTTTAAATTCCTGTCCTGTTGGGAAAATATATAAGGTGATGAGGTTGAAAAGATGTTTCACCTGCACAAGTACCGTCACGGAGAGCCATTAAAGTTATCAGGATTATTATTTTTCCAAAATTAGATCTGCAACAGCAGTCCGAGTTTCCCATGCCCATGTCCTGATTCTGTAACTTCATTCTCAAATGCAAGTCACTCCTGGTTGGCGTTCATTTTATTAACTTGTATATATAGTTGGCTGTGGGCCCGAAAAATAAGTAATGTAGTGTTAAAAACAATCTCACTCATTCAAAAAGGAAATTGTAATTAATCGCATCACACCCTTTATTTGTACAAAACCATTGTTTGTTAAACCATTTATCGTGTCCAATAACTTGAGATTGATCCATGATTGAATTTGAAACATTGGCTAATAAATATTTGAATTGTGTTGATTCTTGTAAGAGCTCGATTAAATAGAGTATCATATTCATAAGTTAGCAAGTTTATCTTTTTATCGCTAATGTCATAAATGGTTTCAGATAATTTACGAATATCTTTAAATTTTTAGGGAAATTTCATAAACATATCTTGGGGTTACTCTTCTGTCATTTCATGATTTACAGAAATTAAATCGTTGATTTCCAATCGTTTTGATAAACTTTGAAAAATTGAATTAATGTCAATTAGAAATTTTGAAATATAAACGAATTCATGAAAATCTTGCTTATCTATGACATTTACATTACACTAGAGCCTCGAGTTGCGTTGTCCCAACTTGCGCCTTTCGAGTTGCGCCAAAAAAATTTTCGATACCCTAATTTTGAGTTGCGTTGCTAATTTTCGAAATGCGTCGAAAAAAAGTTTTAAAATAAAATTTAATCAAAAAATAGCATAACGTCTATATTCAAAAATTAAACTTTAAACCGAAACTAGAATGCCATGATTTATTTTTAAATGCAGCTGCAAATGAAATAATTTTTTATTGTGTATTTATTAGTATAAAAGTCTAGTTCTTAGTTGTTTGCATAACTTATAACTTATAACGTTTAAGTGTTTCTTGATTTTTTAATAATAATTGTTTTAAATTCTAAAAACTCAATTACAATATATATACATTTCTTAAAGGTATTACATTTTGTTTATTGTTTTTGATTATTTTTTTGGTTTGTAATTGATTTTTTGAAATATTTTTTATTGCCCTATTGTAGAATAGAATTATGAATCGTAAACGATTGTCAGATGAAAATGGTAAAAAATCTACGAAAAGAAATAAAAAAGTAATATCTTTGGACGTAAAACATGATATTTTACAACGTTTCCTAGCGGGAGAAAAAGCGGTTTTCATTGGCAGAGCTCTCGGGCTAGCTCCAACAACAGTAAGAACTATCTGCAATCTCGATGCAAAACAAATCAAAACATTATATGAAGCAGCAACAGATTCCCAGTTAAAAAGTACTGTTATAAATCGAAATGCATTAATAGTTAAAATGGAATCTCTACTTTTAATTTGGATTGAACATCAAACTCAAAAAAGTATGCCGCTGAGCAAAATGGTTATTCAAGCCAAAGCCAAATCTATTTACGATGATCTGCAAGAAAAACTTCAATATCGAATAAAGCAATTTATGAACAATTTAGCGCTAGTGGTGGATGGTTTGAGCGTTTTAAATTTCGCGGAAATCTGCACAACATTTGTTTGAAAGATGAGGCAGCTAGTGCAGATCTCACAGCAGCAAATGATTTTAATAAAATATTGAAGGCTTTTTATTAGTGGCTACAGTTCTAAACAGGTGTTTAATATTGATGAAACAGGTTTGTTTTGAAAACGTCTGCCGAAAAGAACCTATATATCAAAAACAGAATCTTCTGCACCTGGTTTTAAAGTAAGTAAAGATCGTCTAACTATACTTCTTGGAGGCAATGCCAATGGTGACTTCAAACTAAAACCATTGTTAGTTTATCAGGCTGAGAATCCTAGAGCTCTAAAAGGTGTTGATAAAAGAAATCTTCCTGTGCATTGGCGATCTAATAAAAAAGCTTGGGTCACTGTTTCTTTGTTTGTTGATTGGTTGGTCAAATGCGCCATTCCTGAGTTCAAAAACTATTGCAAACGGGAAAATTTAACTTTTAAAATATTGGTACTACTGGATAATGCACCAGGACATCCAACATATATAGATGATCTATCAGATAATGTAAAATTTTTATTTATGCCTCTAAACACAACTTCACTTATTCAACCAATGGATCAAGGAGTAATCTCAAATTTTAAGTCATACTATATTCGCCGGACATTTAAACAACTACTGCATGCTGCCGATGCAAATGAAGAAACTTCTATGGCTGTATTTTGGAAAACCTACAATGTATTGAAAGCTGTAAAAAATATTGGTGATTCTTGGGCAGAAGTAAAATCCTCTTGTATGAATGGTGTATGGCAAAAAATATGGCCAGAATGTACAGCAACTTTTAAGGAAGTTGACGATGTGCCATTAGTTCGGGCAGAAATAGTTAACTTAGCCCAAGAAGCTCATTTCGAAGGATTGGACGAGGCCGATTTCAATGAAATTTTAAATGTAGAAGAGGATTTTGATGTTAGTACCGCAGATTTAATTGAAATGGCTCAAAATATTTATGAGAATGACAACAATTCCGTAGAAGTACCAGAAGTGAAACAATTAACAACAAAGGGTATGGGGAAAGCAATTAAATTAATATCTGAGGCATTAGAAATATTTGTTGCAGAAGATCCAGATACTGATCAAAGTACAAAGGTTACTCAAGCTGTAGAGGCCTCCATCAGCTGTTATAAAAAAATTTATTTGGATAAAAAACAAAAGGCAGTTCAAATAACTCTGAATAATTTTATAATAAAACAACAAAAGAAAAGCAAACGCCAAGTCCTGAACCAACGTATGAATAAGAATCTGAATAAATTCTATAAATTTATGTTGCTTCATTATTTTACATTATTTTAAAATTCTATTAATGTTTGCATCAGTTTTTGGTTTAATAAAACTTATTAAATAATAGTTAATCTATTCATACCTATTTTTTATTTAAATATGTAGCAATATAACTAATTTTTTTTTAAAAACATGGATTTCAGATTTTATCGGAACCTATTATATAAAAACAAATACAAATGTATACAAAATTAAAATTCGAATTGCGTTGTTTCGAGATGCGTCGCAATGTATTGGAACGCATTAACGACGCAACTCGAGGCTCTAGTGTACTTCCATTAATAATTTGCAACGATCTTGTTGAGCCACGATCACATGGACGAGTTTCACTGCTGAAAAAACATCTCTTCGCTATATTGCTCATTGAAATACGACATATCAAACATTCATTCTCTTCCATATTTCACTAAGGCCTAAAATTCAAAAACAACCCGAATTACCAAAATTATAAATCAATTTTAAAAAACTTCCAGAATTCGAATCAATTTCCAAAATCGATAGAACTCCAAATCATAAAAACTCAAATAATAAAATTCACAATTGTCCGCGTCTGTGTGCGCACACAAATCAATCCAAAAAAGTAAAAAGCAGCACACAGACGCGAGAACACTCAATTAATCATCACAAAAAAATGACACTGATCGCGTCTGTGTGCGCATACAAACACAAACCACATCTCATAATACCAAGCGCACACAGACGCGAATTAATCTCATAATTCACCACTCTATATTCTCATAATACCATAATAATAAATACAAATTATGAAGTGATACAGATAAATAAAAGTTACCCATACTTGTTAATTTTCTGCCAAGTGTTGGCATAAAATCATGTGTTTTTTCACCGAAATGCATCGGTATATATATCCTAATTTTGGTTTGCGAGTATGTGTGCTTGCATTGATTCAGTAAAATAAATTTGAATTATTTTAATTATCCTTAATATTGGAGTTTAATTTTATCAATTTTGATGGCAATTTTTCGTAAATTATTATTTATTTTATTTTCTAATTTTTATATTTCATTTATTTTTAATTAATTTCGGCGCCATGATGGATATGGGCGTTTCTAGAATATTCAATGTTGTTTTAGGGATTTTAATATATAATTATTTTGCTTTTTGTTAATTTAGTTATTAAATGTCAATTTTTTTTAGTTAACTTAGCTAAGTTACTTGGCGGCGATGATGGATTTCGCCATTTTTACGGAATATTCTAGTTTTCTATTTATTCCTATCGTAATTTTTATCTAATTCATTTTTTTGCTGTTGTTTTGTGGAAATTTTTCTAATTTCTATTCCTATCTCTTCTTATCGACATTAGTTCAAATTTGCTTACTTTTGTTATGTATCTTTGTCGTGTTTGAATTGATTTCATGTAATACTTCTTGCATTTGTTTCATATTAGTTTTACTGCTGGGTTTATTATTTAGGTGTTAAGTGAATTCCGTTTAACTGTTTAGTTTATGTTTGGACGGGTTTGAATTTGACTGGACTTGATTTGTTGTTTGCGTGTTATGTTCCGACGCTTTTCGTCACGTTGTTTTTGTCTGGATTTAAGGTCAGTTTTTGCCCAAAATAATATTGATTTTTAAGTGTAAAATTGTGCTAAAATGTGCATTTTTGTTTTTTGATTTTATCGCAGTATAGTGCGAGAATTTAAAAATTGTTCCGTTAAAAATATAGATTTTCAATAATCGGGAAATTGATTTTGAAGGTAAAATTAAAGTTTCTTTGAATTTATACCAATTAATGCCAATTTCAAAACAAAATACAAATATATTAAAGAAATTGTACAAAATTAATTTGATTATTGAATATTTTCCCCTAGTTTGGTCTGGTTCTTATTGAATTAGAAGAGTTTTTATGCATAATTTTTTCCATGATTTGCATCGATTTTATACTTAGATAATCGACAAATGATTGAATTGTGATAGAATTCAGCTGCTTAATTGTTTTGTTTTGGGCAAATTTTGGTTGCTGACTAATTCAATAATTTAATTGCTAAAATATCACGGAGGAAAATCAGTATAATATGAAACGACACTGTTAGTCAAGTGCCAGTTTGGTGGATGAGTAAACAATTCACAATGAGATGCATGCGAAGGAGAATAAAAAAATAGTTGAAAATTGAACAAAAAATCAAAGAGTAAGGAAGGAAAAATCATATTCAAAATCCAGAAAATGTCGTTTCCAGCTGAGTTGTGTACTTATCTTATTACCTTATGAATTCTATAGAAAAATGCAGATCAAATAAAAGTGTAATTGACAATATTGTAGCGAAATTTATTGACGTTTAATAAAGTATTGTGTTGAGTCTTATTTTAATAATTAAAAACAAATAGCACCAACATAACTACCAGTGAGTAAAAATCAGTCTTTTCTAAGAGTATTTGTTTTTACATTCTATTAATTAAATTTTTACAGTTTTTAACCAAATTCTCATTGAGCATCTCGCGCAAACTATCAAATAAATATTTTCATAACTTTCATATATAATTTTATCATTGGAAATTTGAACAACTGAATTTAAGACAAATTATTCGTTAAAATTAATGAAAATTTAGTTAATTTTCGGTATTTTATTGATAATTTTTACAAGTTATTGATTAGTAAATTTGGATTTTTTAAATATAATATTAAGGCTGTATTTTAATTTATTTTTTATTATTAATTGATTAATATTTTGTTACTATCAACCTAATTTGTCACTAATCAATTAATAATTAATAATTGATAATTTCGATTTATTTTAATAGATTTCACTTGATTAGGTTGATTAATTTGATAGTATTACTGCCGTCGGTTTTTGGCTGGCAAATTGATTTTGATCATTGTATTTACCCATTTTATGAGTCTCTCGTAGGAAATGTTTCCATCTCAATGAGGCTACACTTGTCAGCAAGTAATTTCACCCCACGAATAAATTCAATAAGTATGATTAATTAAAATATTTCAACAAAATATGTACAATATGGAATCGTTCTGATGTAAATCTGTAGAATTTTGTTGGAATTTATTTGTGAAAAATTTTATTTTATAGATCAAAGAGTAAAAATTGTTCATCATAAACAAGCAGATACATTTCAACAGAATTTATTCATACGTAGATCCAATTCAAGTTGATATTGAAATAAGCAAATTATTGATATTAATAACAATAATTTTTAGAAAAGCAATTTCGTTTCAAATAATCAATAATTGCTATTATATCAGCACATTTATATTGGCATTTCACTTGTTAGTCATAAAGTTTGTTTAAGAGAAATATAGACTCGTGAGATTTTGTTCTAAAATATATACATAGATTCGCGTGTTTGCGTGTTACCGAATACAAATATATTTGTTTAATTTATTAAAAAAGTTGTTGGAAATCATTGACTGTTATTTATAACATATAAAAGATCAGTAGTTACACAAAATATCTATAACATAATACATAGTAAATATAAAACATGATGTCATAATTATAATTAAATGTTAAAAATAAATTTTATTAATTCGTAATTTTGAACAAAGGTTTTAGAACCTCTAAATGATTATAATAAAAAAGGACTTCCATCTTGTAGTATTATATGAAATAGTTAATAATCTTAAATTGTTATTATAGCATCATAATCATAACACAATCTTATCTGAAATTCCAAGATTAATAACAAAATAGTTAAAAATTAAAACCCATCACTAAGAATTAATACATAGTAAATATAAAACATGATGTCATAACTTTAATTCACTGTTAAAAATAAATTTTATTAATTCGTAATTTGAAATTTTGAACAAAGGTTTTAGAACCTCTAAATGGTTGTTATATTAATAAAGAACTTTCATCTTGTAGTAGTAAATGAAAATAGTAATAATCTTCAATCGTTATTTTAGCATCATAATTATAGCACAATCTTACCTGAAATTCCAAGATTAATCATCAACTAATTAAAAATTATAACCCATGACTAAACATAAAGATATTTGGATAATGAACCATTATTTGCAATGAACTAGCTAAACAAAAGATATTAAACAATAAAGATTGATTATTTTTTGTATACTTAAAATTTTTGACTTTTAAAAACTGTATTTATATGAATTATTTTATTAAATAATTTATTAAAGTATATAAAATTAATAATATTGAGAATAAATAATAACCAAACAAAATTCTAAAAATGATAAAATTAGTTTTAATTTAGAAATACAAAACATTCAATAAAAGTTTTATGATGATAATAATGTTTAATAATGAAAGTTTTTATGATAAAACGAAATTGTCGTTGACCTGTCCTCTGTTATCTAATTATAACAATACCAGGAATTAACACAAGAAAACATAAATATAATAGGACTATATAGTAATAAACGCGGGTATACTTTTCTTTTGACAACCCCCAATAAAACTGTTGATAATTATAATTTAATTGATAATTAATTACATAAAAATTAAGATTACTTAGCATATTTTTTAATATTAAATTTTTATATAAATTTTTTGTTTAAAATCAATGATTACGTCATAATTATAAAATATATTTCTTGGTAGATGAAATCCCATATCAATTCTTAAATGCAGTCAAATTAATCAAGTCTTTGTTTTCTTATGTCTTTATTATCGATTTCAACTGAATTTGATGTTATCATTGCAGCTAAACAAAGTTTAGGAAATTTAATTCCAACCCTTTAGTTCCCAATACTACCTGAAAGTTAGCCGTATATATTTTCTTATAAAAAATTCGTTTGAATAAATTTTGCTGCCATGTCTCTGCTCACGTCTAGATGACCATATAACTGGCATCTTAAACGCTTTGATCTTGCTATTTAGTGTTTGATTTACCTAAGACGTCAGCATGTACTCAAATTGGTGTTTGAATTCTATAAAAGAAAATTTGGACACTAGTGGGTTAAATTCAGTTTTGGTCCAACACATTTACCAAATTCAAATTCATCCGCAGTGATCAGACCAATTTCTGAAATTGTGAATGTGTATATTGTAATATTATGTGATTATCTTACAAAATGACAAGAAGCTTATTTAGTGCAAATGTTGAGGTGACTATATAGGTCTATCTAATATGAAAACAAAATCGGGCTATTATTATATTTATTTCAAAACACAAAATATTTACCAATTACAAATTCCGTTCAAAAATGATTCCACTGAAAAATATTGTGCGTGTTATGTACGTGTTATATGTTGTAATAGCGTGTTGTGTTGTTTGTGAAGCTTTGAACGTTTTTGTTTTGTTCCAAATCACGAGCACATTGGGACAAGTACCTCCTACCCCCCGGGGAAAATATTTTTTCAACGTCAAGGTCAAGGTAAAATTTCTTTTAAATATTATTGGTCTAGCGGGCTCATACTTTTTGGCAGCCCAAACGTTAGTGTTACCACCAATGGATTTTATTGACCGATGACTTATTATAAAGCTCAATGTAAGATTTTTCTAATATGTTGTAGATATCATTATTATCATTATTAGTTTTAAAGATATTAACAATTGATGACCAACATCTTTTCAAGGTCATATTTTTCAAATATGAATTTTAAGAGTTACGACCAATGGATATTATTTAACGATGGTTCATTCGAAAGGTATTTGCGAGGTGAGTTTTATGGATTATGGTTAACCTTCAAAACTATTCTACTATTGGGATTTGCACTGGGTATGACAAATCTTGTAATGTTTATAATAATATTATTAATATTATTTTTTTCAAGGTCATTGATGACTCATTCATGGTCATATTATTTTTCAAGGTAAATATATAGGCCAAGGTCAAATATGTAGGTCAAGGTCCAAATTTTCAAGGTCATATTTTAAAATATGAATTTTACGAGTTTTCGCCAATGGACTTTATTGAACGATGACTTATTTTAAAGCCCTGTGTAAGACCTTTAAAATGAGATATATATTATTATTATTATCTGATGTGTTTTCAGCTGAGAATTAAATATTTCAATGATTTATTAAAATAATTTTAAATGATAAATAATTGACTATTTAAAATAACTTTTAAAAAGATTTTTAAATTAAACTTTTGAATTGAAATTTTTAAATTTTTTAACTAAAAAATTAAACAAGCTTTTATTAGTAAATCATTTATAAATAAATATATTTTAAATATCGAAACTTTAACCACTTGCGCTATGATTTAATTTTCGGTAGCTGAGCCGCGCTCTACTATATAAAGTATCGTAGGGCATCGACGCCTCACCGCGTCAGCGAGTTCAGAGGTTTGACCAGTGCTTAGCGCGAGGGTAGGGTCTTACATAAAAGATTTACACGAATATAAATAATTATTCACAACAACAATAAATTTTATTAATCAATAGTCTACTTTTGTTTTTGTTTTTGCGACAAATACTATCGACGTGGTATACACGTCAATTGCAGTTCTGAAAAAAATCATCAAGACGTGCCTGGCACGTCAATATAGCGCAAGTGGTTAATAAATGGTTTTTAAAATATTTTATTCATCGCTGAAAATTTGTTTAGAAATTATACAATATTTCATTAAATAAATACTTGGAATTATGACGTTAACTTTTGAACCGGATTTAAAAAATAATTTAGAAGATGTGTTAGCAGCTTCTAATATTATCATTATTAGTTTTAAATATATTAAAGCACGCAGGAGATGTTATTATTATTATTATTATTATTATTATTATTATTATTATTATTATTATTATTATTATTATTATTATTATTATTATCATTATTATTTAAATCAAATATTATTATTTTACAAAATATTATTTTGAAGGTCATATTTTCAAAATTAATTTTAGTGAGTTCCCGATTACGTCTAATGCTAAAATGCTTGATGAGATTACGTAGAAAGGCCATCGTGGCTTCACAGGTTTTGTTTGAAATGCTCGCAGCTCATCCCAATTGTTTATAATTATGGGTTTTCCCGTTGGTATTTTAATAAATTTTCTTCTAGTCAGCTTAAGTATCTTTCTCTCACTTTTTATATGTGTTTTCCCTATTGTTCTAATTGTCGCCTCACTACTCGCACTAGTTGTTAGTGTGGTTCTCATGGTGGTCATTGTGCTTGTGCTTGGGGTTGTCTTATTTGAGGTACTCATTTCTTGTTCTTTTATTGCTAAGGTTTTGATTCTCTTACACCTTTCTTGTGATGTATCTTGTAATGTATTCCACTGTGCACATAAGACATATTCATTATTTAGATTTAAATTTACAAATTTTACGCTGTCCTTTTTTCAAATTCATTAGTGGTTCTCTATTCTTGTTTGTTCATCAATTTATTCGTTGTACCGTAGGATATTTCCAAGTACAAATCTCTTATGGGTATTTTATATAGGTTGAATACATAAATTTCATATGGTGAGACGTTTATTAAGATTTCCTTATCCCCCATAAATTCTGCTAAATATTTTATATCGCTTGAACTAACACATCCGATAATTGTTAAGAATATTGCCGACATCATCAATGCGTTTTGAGACCGTAAGTTTTATTTATGTGGTTTTTCAACTGTTATTTTTGTTTCTGCTAACTTGCATCTATTTACATGTACTATGATAGGGTCCTCATTCTTGTACTTTTGTAAACGCAGATTTTCCTGTACTACTTTGACGACCTCGTATGGGCCCTTAAATGGTTTAGCCAATTTTAGCCAAAATTTAACAAATAGAAATAAAATAAAATTAAATGAAAAATAATGAAAACGAAACCCTTTAAGATTGGAAATTACAATAAAATAGGGAAAATATTAAATAAGATGGCCGTCAGGATTAAGCAGATAAAATCAGCAAAAATTTAATTAATAATTAACCTAGGAAAATTAAAAGAAAACATTAAAATAATAATTAAAATAGGAAAAAATACAATTTGCACACCTGCTTAACAAAAATGGTGAAGGAATTAGTTTATATATATATATACTAAGAACTTGGTTGACTTTCCTAATGTTATTTTCCCACGACACTCGGTAACCCGTTCAGTTAGCCAGAAACTACAGTTCACTCACTCTATTCACTCATTTTGTTCGAGACTTTGAAATTCATTGCAACCGAGCTTTCCTTGCGTAAATTTTATTGATGTCTATTGATACTTTACGCTTTTATTTTGTAATGTATAATCAAGGTTGATAACATAACTAAATGTATTATTCATAACGTTTTCTCTCTTCTCCACTCAGTAGTAATGGATGATTGCAATTAAGATTAACATAGGTATGAATAACCATTCTATTCAAAATAACAAAGTTTTATCATAATGCTTATCGTATGGATGGGACCAGATTGAACGGACGTTCGTGATCTGTAGGCACTTGTGCTGATGGACAGCGGATGTCCAGATATTTTGGCACATCAGGAGTAAAAATGAATGTAAATGTAAAGATTTTGAGAGAGGAATTTGAGATTAATGAATGGACATACTGAGGCAGCAGTTAGATTGGAATCGACATACGAGAGATAAAAAGTTCATTTTCGTCAGTCCACGTTTAGCACAACGAGTATTGGACGAGCTCAAGAATCCCTTCAATACAAGTAGCATGAGTAGAGTCGGTAAAGAGCTCGGCATAAGGGCATCGTCTGAAACACCTATAATTTAGTCGTAACTCCTTGTAGAAAATCCATAAATCTTGTAAGAGACTAATCGAAACACGAACTGCACGTTGTAGTAAATAGAATCATAAGAGCATTGACGTAATTCCAGAATAAATTGGAAATCCATGCCTACTCGTGCGCTACTGAAACTTTTGCAACCACGTAACGTTACTGTGAGAATGAATATTTGAACGTGAATCCATATAGTTGTCATACGATCAGTAGGCACTCGAACTAATCCACGATAATTCATCGAATCCATACATCACTCACAAAGCTGGAGATACCGCCTACCTTCATAATCGTCATAGTAAAATGATTTCGTCGTAAAATACGAACTGCAATAAAATTAGTCGGATATTAGCAAGACCGGAAATGTCACTCATCAGGTTCGACATAAACATAACGGATTTCAATCCGCCAGTGTTGACATTTGAGCGTTCATAACTGTCGATTCTTATGGTAAAATCTGAATCTCGAATAGCAGAATGAAATTCAATAACAACCCATAAAGAGTAGTAGGCATAGAGGTCAATGGAATATTCAACATAAACATCTTGAATTTATAAATTAACTACGGGACAGACCAGGGTGGGGAACCTTTTTATTTCCATAGGCCACATTGAAATTTGTTGCCTTCAAATGAGGCAGCAGTCAAAAAGTATTTTAACATTAATTAATTTCATTTTAAATTTTTTGTTTATATGCAGTTAGTAATTAAAACAATATTTATAATTAGTATCCAGATTTGAAAAAGCAGCTGTACGAAATATTCTGGAAAATGTTTATTATTTCTGAATCGAAAACCCCTCTGCCATCCACTGATCAGATTTGCGTTCCTTAGTATTGAGGCACTTTGTTGTGATTGCGTAGGGTAGTGATGAAAAACAGGAATGGAAAGACCGCTGAGGGGTATAAATTAGGATATAGCAAGTTTGACGAGAGGAAAGGTAAATTTTTTGCAGAGGTATGTGTCCTACCAGTTACCCCTGATTTACAATCTATGGGTTGGGTGGTCGCGAAACTTATTCCAATCTTGATGATGTGTAAATAAAATCCAGGTGACCTGCGTGGAGTGTCTGGCGTCAGATTCATCGATAAATTCTTTTTCTTGTATAGATGTCGGAACCGAATTTGTCAAGGACTGATACGAAGCCGTGTTTCTCTTGCGCGGAAAAGAACGCCACGATGAAACAACTACGTACTGAGATTGGGGCTCTTAAGAAACGGGTCAATTAAATGGAAGGAACGTGGTTCTCACCACCACGGATGAAAGAGGCAAACCGGAATATTTTACGTCTGGAACACTGTCGAGACAGTTTGCTGAAGGAAAATCGAAGCCAGCGACTCACAATTAAGGCCCAGTCAGAAACACTTCACCACGTTTATTCCGAAGCCGAGTTGCCGAATACTCCGTCACCGAGGATACTAGAGTGTCTAAAAGGTCTTCATGCTCGAGTAATAGAATCGAACTATCTCCGTCACAGACTCCCGATGTCATGTATGTCGGTACGAGTACAATTCCAGCTCAGATATCGAAAATGGTCACTCTTTCGCTGGATCTTGCAGTTTCGTCAATAACACTTGTTCCTATAATCCGAAAAAAACGGAAGCGTCTCATGCGTGAAGAACAAAGACGAGACGAATTAGCTGCTGCGTGGCCGCGCTGTTTGCAGCTCCGATCTCTATCAAGCCCAGATCCGATCCAGTTCTAGCCGTAATCGATCCACCTTTTTACCGGATCATACCGACCACGGACACCCTAGTTTTGATCGACTCGCAGTTAGAGATGGATGTTGAGGCTCTAATGCGAGAAACTGAGGATACTGGATTTTGATCAACCAAATCAGAAGTGTATGCGAGACTTGCACCGTCTCAATATCGTAGATCAACGTAGTGTAATAGAGATTCCCAGAAGTACAGACTCATCCGGTGTTATAATTCGTGTCGATACATTTGGTTGTGAGTTACTTTGAACTTATGAGTGATGAATTTTTCTATCCGTCGAACTGTGTAAAAGTAAAGTCAATGTTTTATGTAATGTATTAGTTTCCGTTCGTTAAATTATAAGTTTATAGTTCATAGAATTGTCTTTTGCGAATCGATACGAAGGTGGAATGATGATGTAAATGTGAATAAGATAGTTTGCAATCAACCTCATTGGACTAGGGGTTGTGAGTGTAGTATTACACATAATTAATATGGATTTAAGGCCTTCTATCAGCATTCCTGAACCCGTATTGAGAATACCATGAGGAGTAGTTCTAACACAGGAGCTCACCTGCTAATGGATTACCAGCCATTATGTACAGCACCAACATGGTCTTCACCATGGGTGCATGGGTGGTTTAACGGCAACAGTCATCACAAGCGTTTAGGAAGGAGTCTACTTGACTAGCTCGAATAACCCTGACATCTGAAAACCAGACACACTCCTAAGCGCCCAACACTCGGAACGATTATTTCTATTGTCATCAAAATGACTATCCCTATTAGAACTGTTTCTGTTATTCTCAACTCGATTATCTCTATTTTCAAAACGATTTCTATTATATTCGAAACGGCTATCTCTATTAATTCTGTTATAGTCAGAACGACTGTCAAAGGTATCTCGATTAACATTATTTCGATTCCCAAAATTTCTGTTTATTGGACTATCAAATCTTTGCATGTTTTCAGGTGATTGATTTCTACTCGGACTCGGACTCAATTTCCGTCTATTTTTTACAAAATTCAGATATAGTTGCTTCATCTCCTCCCAAGGGATATTATCATCCTTATTTTCCAACTCAGGATTTTCCTCCATTGGTCTTTTTTATTTCAAGTGCGACGATCGCTAAAATAAATCTATCTCTTTGTATCGCTTCAATGCGTTTCGCTTTCTGAACTAACTCATTCAGATTATTATATTCTACCATAATCAAAGCTTTATGCAAATATTTTTGTATTCCGTTCCAAAATTGATCCTCAATTAACTTTGAGGTGTGCTCAAAGTGCTATTAGTCGCTATACAATTGAGCTACAGACTATTCGTGTAATTCAATCATATATCGATTTTTCAACGAATTTAAGGATTTTCTCTGAGAACAGCTTGAACTAAGGGATTGTTGATATCCGAGATAGCCTGAGAATGAGAGACCCAATACCCAGCAAGTTTTCTGATAAAATCCATTTTTCAAATTGTTCGATTCAGCAAGTAATAACGAGCGACCTGACATATGTTGTCTAACAACATCTCCGATCTATTAACTTCATTTGAGGTAGGGCAATCGCTGATTGCAACACATGATTACCTGCAATACACAATACTCCAACACTCTCTATAAACCTCATGTACCATTGATATTGTGAGTTGCGAGTTAGACAATGAAAAAACGAAATGGATAACGAAATTTTGTAGTATATGCCCTATTTAATTTGACAAATTATAGGTAATATATAGTATGTTAACGGCGCGTACCACGCCATTTGTATCATTATTTAGTTTCAATTTTAGTAGATATAAATCGAGTATAAGTTACCATAAAACTTTTTGACAGTTTAATTTTAGTTACATGCAATAAATCAACAAATCGGGCAAGAACGATCCAGGGGCATAATAATTGTGGGAACATCCCATAGGTTTCATTTCAAGGCGTTACTAATGCGCAATAAAGTACGAAAACATTTATCAATCTTAGAGTATATACCCAGGAGTAATATTGTCAATAGAACACATGATTAATTCAGGGAAGTTAAGACCGATTAGATAGGTGTTCGATCATCTGAAGTAATCCTCGCCCGGTCTGGTTCGATGTGTTCTTTCTTGTTCTTCAAATTACCTCATGAGTATTGAATTTCTTATAACTTGCTTCGACTTCGGCCGACGAATGGTATCGTATATAAATCTATCCTTTATTCTAGATAATGACTACAACAGCTCCAAATAAAATAGCGCTCCAGCGTTGCTATTCATGCGCCAACAAGAATGTCGTCATCTGAACCAAAGCAGAAGATATAAGATTACTAAAGCTAAAGATTTCTCATCTAGAAGAAACCTGGTTTACCCCGGCCAAGATGAAGGAGGCGACAAAGAAAACTCCGAGAGTCAAACATTGTCGCGATAATCTCCTAGAGGAGAGCCAAGCGCAACGAACGTTCATCACGGAGCAATTTCAGGAGTTGTATCAGATTTATACGAACAAGGAATTAAAGTCGAGAATGCGCAGTTTACTAATTATCGATCATCTCAATCTGTTTCCCGCCCTCCACTTGACGGAAGGTTCAACTACTCCATCCACTTCGACCTGTGTGGGATGTACATGAATATCTAACATTCCAGTTGCGGTGGAGGGTTATCTGTACAGGCGTAAGTCTCGCCCCGATTGTCCCGCAACCTCCTACGGCAGTTCTACCAAATCCCCCGATTTTGACTCGGCAAAAAAGACATCAATTGTCCCGGTTGGAAAAAACTAAACGGAAATGGCTTAGGCAAGCTGAGGCGGAAGAGCGTATGCGGCTCGCAATGAACAGGAGAAGGCCGGTCGAATAGTTCCAATCAGTAATCCACCTTGGAGCGAAACGGTCATCGCGAATTTCGAATTAGACGATTTGCTGTCAGAGACCTAAGCGGTAAGTATTTAGACCGAGCACGTATGACCTGCCAGTTTAATAATCTGTCGAAAACTTAATTGTATTGTTAATAAATCGTTGTGGTTATTTATATTCTTCTGAGGGTTGGATAAAAGTGTCGGTTGCGGAATTCAATTTTTATAACGAATAGGACTTCACCTATTCTCAATTCACCATTCCTCTGTAACTATGAAAGATATTCGAAAGGACTATGCTTGTACTAGAAAATATGTAAATGTAAGACCTTCTATCGACAGCTCAGAATCCGTTATGAAAGCTAGAGAGTAGTCCTAACACAATGGCTCACCTGCTTCATAGTTTCCGCCGACTTTGCACATCACCAACATGATTATCATCATGGATGCCTTGTCGTATGAAATAGTCATGGGCAAGTTCAAGAAGCTCCAGTGTCATCGTTCTATCGGACCGAGTAGAATGTTACATTTTTATGAGTTAAAACCGAACTTCAATTAGGTTTTGTTTTTACTCTCATTCATGTGCCCTTAATGTCGTGAAACAAAAAGTTTTAAAGACTAAATAGCGATAATTTACTATATATTTAATTGTCGAAAGGAACATATTTGTTCTGATAAACTCGATCTGGTATTGTGCATCATATTCTTTCGAAGCATCAAAAGTCTCCGACTTGATTCCTCAAATAGTAATAACTCATCTTCGGGAATAACGGCAAGCATAAATTCCAATTTATAGAGATTCGTGTCCCAATTTCCATGCGTCTGTTCCAGTTTTATTGTTCGAAGATATAAAAATTCATCTTTGGATAATGGATCAACTATCCACCTAAAGTCAATAATGTCTGAAACTTCAACTGATTTGAATTTATCAAACTTCATTTGGTCAAGATTTAATTTCCATACGATTACATAATCACATAAATCCACACTTCTAAGGAATGAGTTAGTTTCATTGATTAATTTCGTTATTGATTCTGAATGCCCATATAATATATCAATCTGTTTGCTATCTTATAAACTCCATACAATTATAGTATCATCCATTCGACCAGTGAATGCAACTCTCTATTTATTGTCAGAAACTTCTGACAAAACAACATTCGAATGACCACTCAAAACAAATTCATCATATTCATTATCCTTAGCATTTTTAAAATCCATACCATTTTCCATTTCGAAATTAATCATCAACGAATTTAAAAATTTTTATTTTCACAAGACTAATCATGAAAATTGCCATGAAAGTTTGAGCCATTATGCAGGAACCCAACACGTCTTGAGTGTGTTGAACGAAAAATATTGGAATTTGAAGGCCAAAGTAATGATCAAGCAATGTGAGACAGAATGCGCAATGTGTAGGAAAAGAAGCGCTAAAGGAATGAGTCAAATAAAGGCACCGTTACCGTCGTTCAGGGTTTCAGAACTATTTAGAGCCTTTTTTCACTCGGCAGTAGATTTTGCAGGACCGTTTGAAAATAAAGTAGGCAGAGGAAAGGTGAGAAATAAAAGGTACCTTTGCCTATTCGTATGTTTAAAGTCACGGGCGGTGCATATTGAAATGGCATATGGGTTGGATACAGATTCATTCATTCGAGCTTTTATGAGGTTTGCAGCGAGGCGAGGAATGCCAAAATTGATGATTCCAGACAATGGCACAAATTTTATAGGCGCCACTTCTACAGTAAAGAATTTTGTAATCGACAACTATAAAACTCAAAGAGAGTTGTCGAAGCATCAATGCAGTTGGATCTTCAATCCTCCATCAGCACCGCATTTTGGCGGAGTTTTTTGAGTCCATGATCAAATCGGCAAAGAGATCAATGAATGCAATACTGATAAGTGCAGATGTGACGGACGAAGAATTGGAAAATGTTTTGACAAGGGCTGAAATGTTGATAAATTCTCGGACATTAATAGTTCAGGCAATAGACAGCAAGGAACACGCTGTGCTAACACCAAATCATTTACAAATTGCCAGATGGAAAGGAGAAGCTGTAAAAAATATAGAAGTGAAGAAAATGTCAAGTACGATGTTTCTGTGGAAACGAATTCAGGAGTTAACTGAACACTTTTGGCGACGATGGATGAAAGAATTGGTTCCGTGCTGGAGGCAAAGGGCAAAATGGAATAAGATAGATGATGTTCAGGCAGGGTCAACAGTGTGGGTATTAGACAAAAAGAATGAGTATGGAAAGTGGCCAATGGGGAGGGTAATCGAAATGATACCTGGAGAAGACGGAAAACCACGCGTGATGAGAATTAAATGTGAAGGAAAGGAGATATTAAGATGTATCTCCAAATTATGTTTAATTATAAAAGAAAAAGGAGAAGCTAATGGGGATTTCATAAAATAATTATAAGAAAAAAAACGTACCGCAATTAAATCCATCCTTTTAAGTATTAGGTAAATTTAAAATTAATTATATAAAATACTGCCTGTTCGGTAATATCTTTTTTAGTTGTCCTCGTCGATATTATAATTATCCTCACTTTAAATAAACTTTCTATAACATATTATAATAATAAATATTATCCTCGCTATATCCATCGCCGAAAGGAGTTTTCTACTCCAAACACTTAAACTTTTTTTAGATCCGACTAGAAAAACTAAGTCATCAACGAACAAATGGCACAACATTCTATCACTCCAATTCAGTGACATCGAAAGCCCATTTAGAAAACATGAACCTTCTATCGGCATTCAAGAACCTGAATAAAAACGCTATAGGAGAGTAGTTTTAAGACAGAAGCTCACATGACATATAGGTTTAGCCGACTCGGTATATCACAAACATGGCTAAACCCATGAGTACCTTGCCGTAATGTAAGAAGTCATTTTTGGGGTTTCGAAAGTTTAGACCAGCCTGAAGGGTTAATTTTCTAAATGAGCTTATCCCTATATTTTCTCATCTGCGCTTCGCCAACTTAACGGAAATCCCAACAGTAGTAATTTATAAGACACATTTTAACTTTTACATATTTGGGAAAACATTTAATTTGTTTTTTAATAGAAAATAATAATAATTTATTTTTCCAGACGAAAATAATAATTGTAGTAACAGCTGTTTTCTCTACAATCATAATAATTTAATAATTCCACTGCTGATTTCGCAAAGGAAAAATAATGTAATAACTTTAATCAGAACAATAAAAGGAAAAATTAATAATATATTTTTTTACAGTAATAACTGATAACATAGCAAGCAAAAATAGTAATAATATTTTCCTTTAATAACAGCTACATAAAAATTAGTATAAATGGCGACATAAAATCACCATATATTTTAATAATTTGTCGCCCAAAATTTAACCTAAGCCTTTGTGAGTTACACTTAAGATGGAGAGTCAGGGCCGGATTTAAGCATTTGTTGGCCCTAGGCAAAGGAGCTTTTTGGGGCCCTCAAAATTAATTAGTATATTTCAAGGAAATTATGTAGGTTATTTTATAATAAAAATAATCTAGCTTAGGAATTTTCTTAATTTCTTCTTCTCTCTCTGCTTTTTTCTTCCTTTTAAACGCTCCGCTTGCGTAGTTTCGTTTCATTCTATCTTAAATTTAATTAAAGTATTTTTTAATTAAATTGATTAAATAATTTTAATATTTTTATACTATACCTAGATCTTAACAATTAATCAATTAAAAAAAAGCCTCACTTCGTCCTAAAATTGCTTTATTTTAAATTTTTTATTTTTAAGCCGATTTCCTTTGAAATAATTTTTTTCTTTTGTGTATAAAATTTTTACCAACACTCCAAAAAAATATGTTTCTACACAATAACAATTCGATTCCCGCCTTCGCAAATTTCAACCGACAAACTCCACTAATTATAACCCCCTTGGAGGTTGCGGAAATAAAGAAAAAATATTTTTTCAACTATAACAACTTTTAAAATTATTGGGGCCCCAAATTGTTGATATTTTAGAAAATTTCCTTAAATAAAAAAATACGTACAATGTTTTTTTAATTCTTTATATAATACATGTATTTTATATTGTATTTTAATTTTTTATATTTTAGTATATAAAAAATCCATTAAAAAAAATATTTTTTTTGTGGCCACTTAGATGATTTCGATTTTGGGGCCCCCAATACTGCGGGCCCCTAGGCAGTGCCTAGTCTGCCTATAGGTAAATCCGACGCTGTGGAGAGTAACAAAAATTTGCTAAATAAATTAATTTTTTCCTCGGTAAAACTTCAAAAAATTGTAATCTAATAAGAAATGCAAATTCTGTAGAAGATATTAGAACATAAATTAGTGTTGGGGTTCAATAGGAGCCAAGATAAGGAAATAAAGATAAGTTATGAAAGAAACAAAGATAAATTAAAAATAGTATTTAAAAATTACCTAAAATAGAAAACAATTACTAATATTAGAATCAAAATATAAATAGTAATAAACAATTACTATATTTAGATTTTTAACAAAAATAGTATTTAAATAAAAATAAGTAGTAAAAATAGTAATTAAATAATTACTATTAATAAAATAGATTAAATAAAAATATATATACCGCTATAAATTTTAGTTTAGGGGACCAACAATTTACCAATTACAAACGGACAAAAATCGAAACACTAATTAGACCAATAGATAGTAGAAAAATACAGACAAACGAAATTCATAACGAGAGAGCGACATATTTGATCTGAACTACAGAACTATTATTGATTATATTCATTCGGAATTTCAATAGTTGTGACTTTACTTAGCTATTACAAAACCATTTATAGCAATTGTGGAAACAATCGTTGGAATATTTTCTATTTGGAAATCGGGAGTTATCAACTAAAGAACCAATTTGGTTTTGTGGAATTTAATTTGCAAAATCGGTTGTTAAAGAATCGCTCAAGCATCGTCAGAAACAAGGAGATTCATCAGTTAATTATTTGATAAATTTATATAGATTTTTTTTTTAATTAACAAAATTAAACTTAAAGGGACTTAGCGTCAGCATACATTTTGTAGCTGTCTCGCTTTGATTACAATTTTGATTACAATTTTCTCGGTTGACACTATCGCGGATAACATTCGGTTAATCCCCTATCTTGTTCTTATCACCTATATCGGGCTGTTGGCGCATTTAGGGCCAGCCTTGATCCTTAGAAGTAATCTTTAGGGCGATTTGTATAACCGTTTTTCTGTTCTGTAGTGTGCAGCCTGTTTTTTTATTGTAATTAAATCAATTGTTTGTAAAATATTTAGTTTTAAATATATATTTAAAAGCATATTTGTTATTTATATACAAATTACCTACACGTGTTATAACTAATATTTGTGGAGTCAGATTTACGATTGTGTTAGTTCGAGTATCTACCCATCGAACCTAACATTAGACCCCACAAATAATACAAATTAACCCTAGTAAATACAAGTAGGGATATAAAGCAAAGGAAACGCAATATTAAAAGGACATCGAGTTAAGTAAAACTCAACATCAAAATTCAACATTTTTTTTAAAAATTTGAAAAATGATGATAGATGGCCGGAAATGATGTATATATAGGAGAAAGATATCGGAAAACTTAATTTCTAATTAAATATTAAATTTAAAGTTAATTAAATTTTAATACTAAAAAAATAATAAAAATTATAGATTGAAAAATAACTGCAATCACAAAACAAATTAATAATTGTTTAAAAAATTGATTTAATGACATTTAATCAATCTGACAGTTTTCAAAAAATATATCCTAAATGACCTGAAATTCATAATAAATACGAAGTTCCAATCAAAAATAGAATTTTTAACATAAAAAAATTTAAAATATCTGATTGGGAAACCTTAATTGATAATTTGTGTACATTTTGTTTAATGAAATTCAAACATTGAAATAAGGTGGAATTAGAGGACGATTCTTAAATAAAAGGGAAATATGTTGAGGATATACAAAAATATAAAATAAAAGGAAAAATTTGAACGTTTTTAATGCTATTTTGGTAATTAATTCCTTGAAGAAAATTGTTCGACATTTCATTAAGTACAGTGTAGTTCAAAAGGTATTGGAACACTAGTATTATTACCACACTTTAAAATTTTCCTCTTTACCGACATCAATAAGTAGGCTACATTTCATTACAATGTCTTTGAATAATTTCTATGCAATTATTCGTGAATATTTATAAATAACTGTTATAAATGTTTCAATAGAATTAGTGGTTCAGAAGTATTTGGAAAAGGTTTGTAATCCCAAAATATTCTACCAAAATATTCCCATGATTTTAAGATTACAGTAATTTTAAACTAAAAATGAATACAAATGAAAAATTTCTAAAATAAAAAAATTACGAATTCCTTGAAAAATTATTCAAAAATTATACAATATTATACAATTTTCAATAAGCTTATCTTAAAAATGTTACATGTAAAAAGTGATTATATTTTAAAAATTATATTTTAAAAATAAAAACTAAAAATTTTAATTTTAAAGGGAAGAAGAATCAAATGATTCTGGGTCTGACAACAGTGATTGTGACGGTGACAAATATTATTTCGCAATTAATATTATTTTAAATGTGTAAACATTTGATATAACCATCAGTGATGTAATGATTGAATCGGCCAAAAAAGTTAGAAAAATATAACTAACAAAAAACGACAGATATTTTCAAAAATATGTAAAAATTGATTTTGGAAAGGTCATTCATTTAAAAACAGATTGTAAAACACGGTGGGGCAGCTTACTGTGCACGTTGGAAAGATTTGATATGTTGTATAAAGGCAATTGTTGATTTCAATATTAAAAATTTGGTAAAAATGAACCACTATGAAGATTAAGTAAATGTTTTAAGTCCAATTAAAGCAGCAACTTGTCGAAACAATTTGGTGCCGAGATCCAAATTTAATAACTGCTAATATTGCATTGGAATTTCTGCTGCTAAAGCTGGAACAACAAAATTATGACATCAATCACCGCATATTTTCAGCTTCAGCTTTTCAGATTAAAGAGAGAACGTTACCAAGCAGTTTAGTACAATATCTTCACAATGATCATAATGATTCAATGAAAATGGCTGAAGGTTTTGTATCATTCACAAATAAAAAAATCATAATACTTTTGTTGGATATTTTTTAGCGATTAAAGGCTATCAACTTAACAGGTGGAGTTATTGGAGTAGCTGATGTCTCTGATGAGATTGAGGACATATTTAATGATGAATTATTTGTAATAATAATGACAAGTCAATGAGTTAGCAATTAAACCACGCCATGAAAAAAAGGTTTCAAATCAGTTAGAAAATGTTATTAATCGAAATTGGTGGTACAAGAGGACTATTCCAAAAGGTTTATGATTTGTTAATGGCTATTAAGCCCACTAGTGTAGAGTCTGAACGGGAGTCTTCGACTTCCGGTTTGATATGTTCGAAAATTCAGAGTCGACGCAATGATGAAACGATTCACATATTATGCTTTTGGAGACCATATTTTCAAAAATTAAACAAGTTATCCTCTAATAGGAATATACCTTCAATAATACATTTATAAATTTAATATCAGTTTTGAGAACACAATCTAAATGTTCCTATTCAAATGAAATAATTTTAAATAAACGATTATTGGAACACTTCAGAATTATTATTTTGTTTGTATATACACTAATTGGAGCCTTGTACAATTTTAATTTACCCCTCTTTTGTAGAATAAAAATATTGACTTGTCAAAGTCATTATTGCATAGATTTATTATCTACTTTGCTTATATTCTATTTAATTGTTTTACTTTCTTTACATTGTTGTTTTATATAGATTCCATATTTAGAATTAAAAGAATTGGAAAAAGTAAAAAAATTGGAAAGATTCTCTTTAAAAAAATTATGTTAACTTTGACATTGTTAGTTTGTGTTTCAAGATCTTCTGGAAACCTTTCTCGATCTTGTTGGTGTATCTATTTCTGTTACAACTTTTTTTATTAATCGAAAATGTTATACGGATCTTATCTTTTTAATCTGAAATTTTGTAACATTTGTTGCGATAATTTTCATTCAAATTTGCCTGGAAAATTACTCTTCATTACTTTGGAACTGTTTCTGCATTAAATCTGTCGGTGTCCACTTACCGATGTAGACCTGCACATTGAAAAGTGTAACTCTTGAACACGGCTTATTGATTAAGGTGATAGAGAATCCATAGACAGACAAGGGTAGAATTCGAGTCTGCAAAGAGCAGACCCCGCGACAAATGTGTGGATAACATTACATACCAGCAAGTACATATAAAGGCATTTATCGATTAATGATATTTCATTTACTTTCATTATGACTATAAATCAAAAATTAATTTATAAAAGTTGTGCCGAAACATCATGTACCTTATATATTGTTTTGATCATATAGTCTTACAAATATTAATATGAAAATTATTGAATTAAAAAAATATCAAAGGTGAAACCAAAAGATAAATATGAGAAGTTATTTTATGGGGTCCTTTGCAAAAATAATGATATACATTTTTAACTCCCTACGGCCATAGGACATTAATTTTTCTATAATTTATATAGCGTAATTTGAAACATAAAGATAAAATTATAACAATATTTTCATTGACTGGATACATTATTTACAAAAAATGGACCATCAATTTGGTTACATTTTTCTGTGACTTATAATTGAAATTTAGTTTGAATTCTTAATTAATTTTATAATCTTAAATTTTTCCAAATGTATTTTTGAATTTGTATTGAGTTTCTAGTTGGATTTCTGTTGGAACTTTTACAAACTTGAACCATCGAAGGTTTCCGATTGTTTTCGAAATTTAATAAAATTCAGAAACTAAAATTTGTCGTTAAACAGTTCTCGCTTCCAAATCGAACCAACTATGCCAAAAAAGATATGGACATGAAACTCAACTACCTTAAAATCTTTTGGTTAAATCTATACTTGAAAAACTGTACATTTTTGATTTTTAATGGATATATTAGAATAACCTGTTTTTGAAAGATTAAAGATTACCTCCAATTGAAGAATATATGAATGGCAGCAGAATTAAGTCCGATTTCAACTGATTTTTTTCAATCCCCTTCGATTAGGCGACTATCACAACATGAATATTTGATACACATTACACATTTTATTACACACGTTAACACATGATTATTTGGTAATGCCCACTTGACTACCATAAACCTGATTTATCCCAAATATGGAGTAATTAAGTTTTTAACGAATATTGATCCATTTTCGAAATTTTTTAAATGTTTTGTAAAGTCGGTATCCCTGCAACATTTGGTGGAATTTGGATGTAAACTGAGGCCACGTTCAGGTGGATACACATACAAACTTTGAGAAATATATATTAGATATTATAGCATATTTGGGATTGAACCATTCATTATTATGATTATTGTCACTGTTATTATCGTGATAATTACTGTCATCGTTCTTATTATTTACAATAATCTATCATAACAATTTTAAAATTAAATGTCATTTTTATAGAGTATTAGACTGTTAAACACTGTCCAGGATATAATTAGTTGTATTAAATCAGTAACAAATATTTGACTTTTTTATTTACTATTTTGAATTTACTGTTCGAACAGATATTTACGCGAATTAATTATTAATTAATATCGCGAATTAAATCTATTTTATTTATTATCAGACAATAATTGACCTTAGACGTTGTGTGAATTCATTATAAATCAAGTAGTAGAACCGCCAAATCAAAATAAATAAAGAAATCAATAGTAATGTGCCGACCCAGTGTTCAAGCGATCACGAATCTGAATTTATTCATCATAAAATATTGAAGTAAACACTGAAAAATAAGAATTTATCAAATCATTTTGTGTGATTGTAATCAGTAAAGTGAAGACTAAATTGTAATTGTGCTGATCAATAAAAGTTTATATTATTTAAAATTCGCCGTTGTTGACCACTTCAAGATTGTAGTCTGATTTATAATTATCAATCTATTATTTCATTGACAAACTCCAAACATATTCAATTAAATTTAAAATTCACCTCTCCTTAACATCTTAACATTAACATAATCTCAATAAACCACATTGTATACTAACACTTTTCCTTCCAAATTTCATGGACCTCTCCTACCAAAACTTGTTTCCCCAATGCTTACATATTCCAAAAATGCGTCAATTGACTTATATGATTGAATCTAATCTTAGAAAAAATAATTACAGTATTATCTGTTGCCACCTTACAATCTTGACCACAAAGGAAGGGAGTGCCTCATTAGTTATAAAAAGACCAATTACACAATTCTAAACATGTGCACATATCACACAATCTCTAAAGACAATTGAGAGCTTAGAACGAATTTTGTGTCAAAATGAAAATTGAAAAATAAATTACAAAGCGAAGACGCTCTGCTCTATTCCAATGCATAACTCCTATTTTAGCCACCATTGCTATTAAACGCTTTAAAAATATGTAATTTCTAACCCATACTAAATCAGCTTTATCAATGTCACACTACTAAACTGATATCGTCCTACATTATATTATCATAAAATTAATATATACACATAATATACAATATCTTTGCTCTTCATTTTCATAAGACTATAGATCAATAAACTCAAGTTAAATGTATTCATAGAAAATTAAGAAAGAAATTGCAAATAATAAACGAAAATTGGATAAAAGATTTTAATAGAAAATTAATATCTAAAATAAATTAACAGGAATTTACCATGGAGATAAATAAATTAAATTACCAAAATAACCCATTGCAATTTGCAAATCTCTATCAAAATCTGTCATTAAATATATTATACAAATTTTAATATTAGATTTAATAAATTATCTTTTCGCATTATTATGTAAATCTTTAAAACGAGCGTGAATTAAAAAATTTGTTTAAATTTAAAAAAACGTTTTAATTTAACTCACGATGGATCAAGAGTGGCCAGATTTAACTCTAGCAAATCAAGCTAAAGTGTCGAAGAAAAATGTCAAAGCAACTATCGAAAAGGAAACCAAAATCGTAAATGTTAACAAAGAGAAAAAAGAAACAAATTCCGATGCAAAAACTCAATGCAAACCAGTTGACATTAAGACTGCTATACGGGAGTTCAACGAGAAGTTTGCTTATCAATATGATTTTGATTCTAGTCGGGAATATAAGCTTAAATCTCATTGTTCAGTGTCAAAAGAATGCGCGAGCACCGGAGCATCAGTCGAAGAATCCTTTAAAAGCATGATGTTTTTGGAAAGCATCATTTGCGTTCGAATGAATTTATTGTACTTCTATTTTCACGAAGCCAATCTAAGAAAAGACTCATATATGATAAAAAATATGGATAGCAATGGCTGGATACCATTGAAAATAGTGATGGATTTCCCTCGTTTGAAGAGAACCAAACCAACATTTAAAGATATTTTCGATGTCTGCCAAAAATTATTGCTACCACCATTTACAATCCAGTATGGATCTGTAGAAAATTCTTATTTAGAAATCGATGAAACGAACAGCATGATCAGAAGAAATGACATGGAAGACTTTGAATCAACATTTAGAGGATTTGAAATATTAAAAGAAATTGATTTGAAAATGAGATCAGAGTTGCCATTCCCAAATTATTCATTTTCCTATTTTGAAACCGAATTAGAACCTTTAATAGAAAGATTTATACCAGATGTTATACCTCAAATAAAGGTGGAAGAAAATGATGAAAATATAACCTTCGAATTTGGAGCGAACGAGGAAACTACAGTGCAATCTAAGAAGATTTACCGAAAAAGACGTACAACAATGGAGTCACAAAGCGACTTAGATGAAAGTAATGTTTATTTAATAACATTGAACGGTAAAACTGCGGAATGGCATGAAATAAGCGACAGTGATTCTTTTGTCGAACAAACATATCCTGATTCCGAAAGAAGAGATTTGTTGAAGAAAAGTTTGCAAGAAACATTCAACATCAGAAGCAGATATCAATCCTTTTCCAGTTGTTCGACATACGACAGTAATGATGAATCTGATTCATACTTACCAGATTCTCAGCTTAGTATTGAAGAAAAAATGTCTCTGATCAATACAAACAACAATCCTTCGGTACTAATTCAAAAAATGAAACCTTTAAGTCAAGAAAATCAAGAATATGACTTCCTGAATGAAGGCGCCATTAGTTCATACCACAACCCAATTGATATGTTTAGTTCGAACTTTTTGTGTATTCCTAACAATAAATCCGACGAATTGGATAAATTATTGGAGAACATTATATTTGAATACAAGAAAAGCTATGTTCCACAGGAGCTGACAAAAACTATAAGGAAACCTAAAATTCGACAGACCATTACAAAAACTAGGAACCATTTGAATTTTTACGATTCTGAAAACGACGATATTCGATCAATTGATGATCCGATGATGGGATATTACTTGAATAAAAATAGAAGAAAAAGAAATTCATCGTCCAGTAGTTATAGTCAATATCCCGACTCGGGCAAATTATTGTCAAAGGGTTTAGAAATTCCACATCAAAATCATCCTGGAGAAAAGCTATTATCGGATGAATTTAAGCTTAATCTTTATTTAGAATTCCGAGAAAGTGCCTTAAAAGATAGAAAATTGACCGGCTGTGGCCGATCTGCTGATATGAATGCTCTATTACGTTTCTGGTCGTTTTTCTTGAGAGAAAACAGTCAGAAAAAGATGTACAAGGAATTCCAGGAATTAGCTTGGGAGGATGCTGAACACGGATATCGCTATGGTGTTGAATGCGTTTTCCGCATGTTTAGCTATAAGCTTGAAAACAAAGACAGATTCAATATGGATGAATACAAGGACTTCCAAAATAATGTATTGAAAGATTTGAAAATGAATAGCCTGTATGGTTTGGAAAAATTCTGGGCATTAAGGCAATATGGTAATCTAACACTTGAAGCCTTACCGGAAATCGAGGAGAAACTCAAAGAGTATAAAACTAAAGAAGATTTTCGCAAGAACTTTGTTCCTCCACAAGGATTTTACGGCTATAAACTTCTATTTTAATCTGTAATATAATACAATATTATTATCTATTTGTTGTTTTATTTATCGTTACAGATAATCGTAATACAAACGCACGTTAATATTTACGCAATTAATGATTACTAAATGTTGATAATATTTTTGCACGTGTTTTCGTCTTATTTCATTAGTTTATATTTAAACAAAATTTTCTCATTGGTTTCGATTATTTGTATTTTATTGTGAATAATCTCACCTTTGTCTTTATCACAGATGCTTTGTTTTGTAAGGCAGATATTCCGGTTATGGTGGCTTGGATAAGTAAATGAAAGTAAAAATTTACTTGTGGATAATTATCATCATTAATATAATTCAGAATGGGATGTTAATTATAGTCCATAAACGACATAAAACCTTGTCACGGATCCTTTGACAGCGATTACGAGGTTTTGAAAACACGGCAAATAATCAAAAATTAACAGTCAGATTTATTTTTTCGTGAGTTAATGTAATTTTCAAAATGGCTGGCGATGAATAAAAATTTGTGACCCTATATCAACATCAATAAATGACAAACTGCTCAAAGGCTTTCTGAATTTGAAATATGTTTCCGATTTTGAAAGCAGCCCAGAAAAAACAGCTTTCTCAAATGAAAATTAATATGAGAATAAACAACGGACATTATTTTGGAATTATCATATGAAAATATCACAAATATATTAAAATTTAACATTTGTCAACAATTGTCTGGTTTTTTTTCTACATATTTTATCGGAATTTTTCAAAAATCAAAATTCAGTGAAATCTACGATGCTGCCAAAGCACAAAAGAAGTTTTGAATTTTTATCTATACCTTTCATCTACTTCAAATTTTCTTTATTTCAAATGATAACAGATAAAAACAGATTAGCACTTAATATAAAGGCTGTCGAAAATTATTTTTTTAATCTTTTATCATAATGAAAAATAGATGCAAAATAATGGAAATGGAGCTTCATTAAATCGTAATAATAATTTTTTATATTTATTGTGAATAATCTCACATTTGCGTTTAGCCGATAATCCAAAATAATCGTATCTGAAAATGCTATTTTAATAGAAATAATAAATGGATCCTTGTCATTCCGCAAAAGAACTGTAAGAGACTAGTGAAATATTTAAGAGAAAAATATTTGCAAATGGTGAAACAAACATATAAAACAATTCAATGTTTATTATAATGCACAGATGACAAAAATCTTATGTGGAAAATTCAGCTTATTCTTAAACATTTATCGCCCGTTTTGCCGAATTAATCAATCATTCAAAAAATCCTCCAAAATGGGTAGCAGAGCGTGGTTTCCATCGGGGCCCACACATAAATACTGGAGATGTCAGCTCAGATATTAAAATATGGTGATATTTGTTTAATTTTTGAATTTGATATTTTTTGTAAACATTTTTATGTAAAATTAAATATTCTCCTTTCCCTAAATTTGAAATTCATGGCGAACGGGAAATATGCTGCTATGGGCCCCAATACTCTTTAAAACTGGGCATCCAAAAATTCAGCTATTTAAATCCCATATATACTGTTTATTTGTACGTTTGAAAACTCGAGAAGTGCATATTGAAATGGCATATGGACTGGACACTTTTTACGAGCATTCATGAAGTTCACTATCCGACGAGGAATGCCTAAAATGGTTCTGTCCGACAATGGTACATATTTTGTAGGGGATTTATTTTTAATAGACAATTACAAGATGACGAGAAAATTGAAAGACAATGAATGTTGCTGGATATTCAATCCACCGCCTGCTTCCCATTATGGAGTTTTTGAATCATTGATAAAATCGGCAAAACGGGCGATAAGAGCAGTCATAGAAGATGCTGAAGTCAGCGATGAAAAATTAGTTAGTGTTTTTTCTCGAGTTGTTAAAACAGTACATTGTCAGTAAGGAAGATATTATTCTCACACCGAATCATTTACTGATGGAAAGCCGAAACATGCATAGATGTAGAGACATCTGAGAAGAAAGCATTGCAATTAAGATGGGGGCGAGTTAAAGAATTAACTCAAGCCTTTTGGTTGAGATGGATAAAGGAACTCATTCCTTTTTGGATAATACGTCAAAAATGGATCACCCGCCAAAATAATATACAGACTGGATCTATTGTTTGGGTATTGGACAAAAGAATGAGTATGGAAAATGGCCGATTGAGCGGATCGTGG
The DNA here is from genome assembly GCA_959609185.1 of Schmidtea polychroa. Classification (NCBI taxonomy): domain Eukaryota; kingdom Metazoa; phylum Platyhelminthes; order Tricladida; family Dugesiidae; genus Schmidtea; species Schmidtea polychroa. The sequence continues at coordinate 71,887 of CAUHTR010007809.1, forward strand.
AAACCATTTCAGGATTAGATGGATAAGTAGAAGTAGCGAAGATTTTATGCAATGGGAAATAAATTACAAGGCCTGTGGTAAATTTAATGATTGTCGATCAGCAATAAGATAGTGGGTGAAGCAAGAAATTACAACAAAGGGTATTAAAAGGTCAGAACTACCTGAATGACGTTGACACGGACGTGTCAAGGGGGTTGATGTTTGGTTCTGTTAGTTGATGTTGCGTCTATGTGAGCGTTACTGAAGTTTTGGCTGATTAGGGTACTGTGTGAGCACACAGACTCAAGGTCTCGAAATTAATTCGTTTATCTCGAATTTAAATTTTTAGATTGTTTATTGAAAATTTGTTTTGTCGCTTCAATTTTGGAATGTTTATGGTCAGATTTTAGGTAGTTTCGATTTTGCTTGGTCAGTGCTCTTTTGGAAGTGATTTATTTTATGGTTAATTCAAATTGTGGTTCCAAAATTTAAATAACGTTTTCTCGTGGAATTTTGTTATTTATTTTATATTTGAATAATACGAAAAAGAAAAAATGGAAACAGATATTACTGTCCAATATTTACGGACCAAAAATATAAGAGGCAATTGAAAAAGGTTTTCTGCAAGACTTAGTTAAAACACATTCTTTTTATACAAGAATATTATATTGGTCTTTAATATCTTTAAAGGTGGTTTCGGAATCTGAAATTGTTTTTTATTTTAAAATAAATCTCAAATTCGAATAGGCATATTTGATCACTCAAATTTACATGTTATAGATGAAATGCTGCAAGAAGTAGAGAAATCTCATATTATCCATGCAATATAGACATAGACAATTAAAAGGTTTAACCAATATTATTGAACCCAGAAAAATGTGATAATTGATTTTTTTTATAAAATCATTCCTACGTACAAGTGAGATATTTATTATATATTGTAAAATTATGCAATTACGCGTTTCTCGCACATTTTGAAAACTATACTCATTACCTATGGACACCTTAATGTATATAAGCCAAAAAGGAACTATACTCCCCTGGTGTTTGAAAATAACAAGATTTCTTTAAATATTATGCAATAGAGATTGTTTATCTCTGACTTTATCAATTCCAAGAAGATTAGAATATAAAACATTGTTATGAAATTTGATCAACCTTTTGTTTGTCATTGAGGATGTAAAATAGTGTAATTAAAAATCAATTATTCCAATCTTAGATGAAAATTAAAACGAAATAAAAATCAATTGTTCATTTTATACACAGCTTTGATAAATAATTCTTTCTATAATATTTTATACTTACGAATTTTACATTTATGTTTAATTTTGTACTTTATATTTTATGTTTGTTGTGGTTCTATGAATTAGGCACATCAAATTCACAATAATAATTAAAAGTACAAAAATATTAATTAAGACATAATATAAATTAATATTTTCCAGGGGAAACTGGTATGGGTGGATGCCGAACAATGAGACGAGTTCAAATATAGTAAAAATAAAGTTAATAGGAGTCCCTAGAAGGAAATAATTACAAAAAACTAAAATTAACTAAAAATTAATTAGCTAATAGAAAACCCGATCAGTGTCAGTAAACCCGAGTGATCAACATTATTATTTAATTAGGTTGAGTTGAATATGCAAATGAGGAAAACCCATGAGAAAAAAGAGCCGACGGGAAAATAAATTAAGACAAATTGTCATAAAAATATTGTAAGAAATTCTATCTATTCATTACAATTGAAATAGGTCACTCGTTTCCTGACGAATGGTTCAAAGATATGTTCAGTCAAAATTGAAATTCCAGAAATTCTGGTTAGGGTAGCCAGATGTGCCGGTTAGGTGTGGTAAAAATCTGGAAACCCTAATTCTGGTAGTAAGATTTATTTTTTGATTGATTATACTTCCTATTTAGTGATAGAACTGTTTTACAATTGGTGTGGAAATGAAGAAACTGAACAAAATATCAAACCTCACATAAACAATGTAGTCTGTTTAAATTAACCAAAATCATCTCAACAAAAATATATCAACTTTATTACCCAAACAAAAAAAGATAAACATGGATGACGTCTCTAGATTCCACCTTTAAGACAATTAAGAAATTATAGAATATTTAACAAAAAGTTCAATTGGCTAGCATGCCAGTAAGTATGGAAAAATATAAACTTATCTAAAAGAATTTTCATTTCTGATAAAATGCACCGCTTTAACAAGATCTTTTAGATCTAATGCAGGACGTGCAGAGCAATACAACATTGAAGTAAATTCAGTTTAATTTTGTTTGAACGAAATCCTTTTGCACTTTCCACGATAATAGTGAGTTGAGGCCGCGGTAACAAAGACATTTTTCAAGCTAATCTTTAACATTGAAGGAATTATCAGATAAATTTCAAAGTAGGAAGTACATAATTTTATTCTCTACAAAACAACCAGTGAGGTACAAAAAATCGCAGTCAAAAATATATTTTGTACTTTTATAATCAATAATTTTCTAAATAAAATGAAGATATCGTAGAAAAATAATTTTTCTATATACGAGAAATTTTTATTTTTATAATTTGATGTGTTAGTCAGTCATACGTCAAAACCCAAGACACACCTTTCAACGAGGTTTTCAGTAAAGTTGCAGTTAAAATCATTCTCTATATCCTTGGTTCTCAAACTATTTGCAGTCGGGAAGCACTGAACTCTGAATTAATTTTAGTCGAAACATCTACAATACAGCATAAAACAAGGGGCGTGGGTTCCTAAACTTTTTGAAACCAAAAGAGCAATAAAAAAAGAATAATGTTCTCAAAACACTCCATAGCTGCAAAAATATTTTGTTTCCAAGAAGTAATTTTAACCCGAAAGATATTTTTATTCATATAAAGCCGAATGGTACGTGTAAATTTTACATTTGATTTTTTTCGCGGAACACGCTTTGAGAACCAAGGCTCTATATGATGATATTTAAATAAAATTCAAAATTTCAATAATAAAAATATTTTCGTTTTCAATATAATTTTTTTCTAACTTGCCATCGTGCCAATTTCTTTGTTAAATTTTCGACAATGATTAATAATGTCTTTGTAAATTGAATTTAGAGATTTTTAACAACTCATGTCTTTGTTTAATGGAATACATTTTTGATGATGACTCATACCTCTCTATTCTGCAAAAACTATGACTCAACAATGAACCAGGTGATGACTCATCGTCTTTGTTCTCAAAAAAATTATGACTCCTAATGTCTTTGTTCCAAGGACTCACAAATCCCTATTTCTGATGTATGTAGAAAATTTTATCTCTACAATAGGAAATCAGGAGTAATCATTTATTATTTATTTCACAAAATAAATAACTTCACTAAAATAACTTCACAATCGATGGCGAATTTTCATCAAGACTTCATTAGTAGACTTTAAAACTTCCAAAAACCTGATTACCATGTAGGCTAAATTTGTAATTCATAAAGATGTATTACGCGTTATGAAATACTTTTTGACTTAAAATATTGCCTGTTAGTAATATTAAAATGTCTCCCATCGTTTTCAATCCAAAATATGCCTCATATTATCCATTCAAAATTGAACTAACAAGGTGATGCTAATAAAATTATCTAATATATAAAAATGAAAGCATGTGTGTGTGTTGGTATGTCCGGATATATAAACTTCAACTTAAGGGTGAATGGTAGACAAATGTATTCAATTTTTTAAAGTTAAAAACGTAGAAGACCGAATGAACTTTTAATTCGTTCTGTTTACGATGCTAATGAGAAAAAAATGTCAAAATTTTTATCGGAAAAAATAACATGGAAATTCGCTTTTTTGCTCTTTTTTTGTCTCTATTATTTCATTTTCTCTTTGTTTTCTTAATAAGTTAGTATTACAAATTACCTATCTTTCATTAAATTAATCATTAATCAAGTTATCATCCGCAGTGTGTTCAAATCCAGACTTAAATATATTTTTTTCATTTAGAAATTATTTTTAATACCCTATATAAGACAACTTAAAATGGCTTCTTGTCCCAAGAAGAAACCAAAAATCGTGAATAAAATTTCTGATGCAGAAAGAAAAGCAATTTCAAAATCAACCGAAAAATAACAACAGAGGATTTACTTACTGTCATGTGGACTAGAGCTGCTACTTCCAGAGCAAGCGACGCTACTCAGCAGACCCAGAAAACCAAACAGTTATCGGGATTAATTTGTTAGACCCCTACTTTTCCCATGGCCAGCTATACGTCCTTGCTCAAGAGTTAGCTTAATATCACTGTAATGAGCCGTTCGTAAATTTTTTTTAATCTTCCAAATAATCTTCTACCGGGCAGCGCTGGGTAGCCCAGCTAGTAATTAATAAAATTTCGTGGATTTGCAGTACAAACGAGACCGACAAATATTTTTTTTATGTTTAAAATTGCTGAGGATAATTTGAAGTAGGATAAATTTTAAAAAATATAATTAAAAATAAAATAAAAATAAATGTGGTTTTCCGAAATAAATTTTAACAAAGACATGCTAATAGCATTTATTAGTAGAAAATTTTCAAAAAATGTAAATCTTAAACTATAGGTAAATTTGATTTGATATTTTTATTAAAATTATTAAAATTAATGTTTTGCAGGAAGATATGTTCTGTGCACAGTAATGATGCAGTAATGGAAAGCGTGTTTTAGAAGTTGATTCTAAGCCAGCGAAAAAGTTATTCTGTGCCATAGATCGGAACCTTTTGCAGAGTCATATTTATAAAAAATTCAAAAAGCAATATTATGGTCCCGCAATGTAAAAATTTAACTGTTATATTTATTTAAAAAATAAATCTAGTGTGTGTTCTGGATTTGAACCCTCTCGAATAACTGTGTCAAATCTTGGCTTTATTTCGTATATATTAACTACTCTGAAGCTTTCAAGTTTTCATCTGAAAGTCGACTTCGGTAGTTATTTTTAATGAAATTCATCGATGAAAAAAACTGTCAATAGACCGAAATCAAGCTTCCTAGAATTTGGATAAATATTTGGAAATGAATTTTAGGATCCGAATATAATATTCATTGTTGATTCAGTAGTTTTTAAAAGTTCTAACTATGTTCTAACTGAATTTTTGAAAGGGAAAGAATAAATCAACAGAAGATAAAGATTAATTATTTTTGATAAAAATCTTGGAAGAAAACTAAAAATTTGCCATCTTTATGTCAATCTAGATTTTATTATTTTTTAAATATATACGAGAGCCGAATTTTTCGGGTTAAGAACCGTTATTTAAATTAATGAATTGCAGGAAGATATTAAAACTTGTCCAGCGAATTTCTATAAAACAATAATCGGAGAGTCAGTGCCGCCTTTTACAACCTCCTTGCCACGAACATGAACATAAAATTATATGAAGTGTGGCAAGTTGAATTCAACTAAACAAAAAGAAGCATTCACTTAAAAAAGGCAGTGCCGAAAATTCGTGAGTATCAACAAGCATCGATATATTACTGATTTATAGTCTTCAAACTCTCTTTTTAATAAATTCAATGGAAAAAATAATCAGTGGTGAAATTGGAAGAAATAAAAGTTCTTATAATAATACACAATGCTTTAGCGTGTTTTGCATTAAATACTTTAATTTCCAGTTATTTTTTCGATGAAAAATAATTTAATCTCGACGGTCCTGATGGATGTTGAATGTAGAATGTATTGGAGAGATTTTAGCAAAGACCTATTTATATCTTCCAAGCGAAACTTTGAAGGAGAAAGTCCCATGATTTAGGTAGGTTTCTCTTTCTACGATGTTCTTCCTCTGGCGTTTCCATCCAGCAGAATGAACAAACCGTGATGTCAATATGTTTTCCAGGAATATCTTATTCCCTTTCATCGCAATTCACGCAGTTATCTTTACACTTTTCAGTAAGATTTTGCGAGCGTTCATGTTAGCAGCAGTGATTTAGAGACAAAAAATTCTAGCGCGACGGGTTTATGCGAATAATAGTCAATTCAACATTGTTCCCCAAATGAAAACAGCCATTTTGACAACCTGGAATGAAATTAATCAAAATACCCTCCAAGGTCTTATGAACAGCATGCCTGATAGAATATTTCGAGTTATTCGTAATAAAGATGTCATTGACTATTACAAATAAATGTTTTTAAAAAAGCTAGTATTTAATCTAAGTTTCATTTTTCAATCACTTTATTTAAAGAGGGTAGGGCTATAATTATGAAGCGACTGAAAAATCGTTTTTCCAATAATTTTCCGTCAATAAACGCACATGCGCAAAAATGAATTATTGTTTTGTTGTAACTCTCATGACTCAATAAAATCCTCATATGAGTGGTAAACGCTGATTTCGTTAAGGAATAAGAATAGGAAAAAATGAAAGGGGGGCTATAATTATGATACGCACTGTCTTACAGCAATAATCACTGTTACAAATTAAGTTGCTTTTTTGCTTAATGTTATCAATCCAGAAAAAATGCTGTTAACTTTTCTACAATTGGCCATTCATTATTATTTATTATAATTAATTAAAGAAATCAGTATTTCTATTGAACGAAAGTATTTATGATATAATTATTTTTTTTTATGTTGCGAAGTGAACGTTTTAACATAAAGTCGAAGCTAAATTATTAAAATATTGGTCTAAATATATATTAATTTTAATACTGGCCGGAAGTTCGTACATTAAAAAAAGAACGACTAATTTATAACCATTAAAACTGTCGACAACGGGCATTTTTAAAGTATTAAATAAAATTAATAATTAAATTAAAGGAAACTAAAAAGGGACACAAAGTTAACACTAATTAATTAATACAAATTTGGAAAATAACAAAAACAAAAATAATAAGTGTGCTGTCATGATAATGAAAACAGGAGAGTTGGTTCACTAAATGGAGGGATCATAATTGAGGAAGATAAAGGAATTTATGGGAGTCCAAGTATAATCAAATGAAATATGTAAGTGCTTGAGAGAAGAAATTAAAAAGAAAATTATACAATTAAAACAAAAAACAAAAAGGAAACGAAACAAAAAGTATAATTATTGATAGGATAAATAAAAAACGTACGAAAAAAATTGTACTGAAATAGTCATCGGAGTAACTAATATTGTGGTCTGAGAACCTAGAGAAAATCCGTTTGGATACACTTATAAATGCACCTCACCTAGTGTGATCCACCAATAGAGACTCTGGCTGTACAAATCGACCATACACCCTGATTTAACATAGCTAATAATTTAAAAAATATTATTAAGAGAAATACGGTTATTCTGTTTTCAAGTTGCATTAGAGCGACATAAAAAATACATTAATTTCTTAAGTTCAATAAGCTTTATTTTATCTAATATTTTGTTCTATTAGGGAGAAATCTATTATTCAGAAAGTAATATAATTTTTAAGATATGAAAATTCAAAATCATAATTTTGAAAACCTTGACAAACTTGTTATTGAAACAATAAGTAAAAAGATATATAACATATTGAGGAACCAATAACATGAGGGCAAATACCAGAAAATGCTCATTGTAAAGCAAGCCAGATATAAAAACATCATTCCAAAAAGATTCTTCACTAAAATCCCCGCGACAAATGTGGTGAAATCTATATTGGAAGCATCGATAGGATTTCACAGCAACGTATAAAGGACAATTATAAAAATTAACACAATATCAATAAGTAAAATTTAAAACATATTCTAACTAGAGACAGTGATTTCAAGAATATACACATAAAATATCCAAACTGATTATTTGATAATTATTGATTCACTTTAAATTTTCAAATCCATTGTTCACATTTTTTGCCACTAATTTTAGATATAACAAATATGAATTTTGATGACAAATTTTTATTTCAAATTTGGTTTTATGTTTTAGGTTTGCTTGATATAATTTTAAATTTTATATATTGCACATTAAATTTTTCATTTCATTCTCGCCGACGAGTTAGTTAAAAGGCACTAACGACCCGCCACGGGGTATTCGAAATATAGACGTATGTAAGCTAATATGGTTCGAAACTCCACAATGACCGTGTCGCATTTTCCATGCCTGTCGTTGAAGCTGGAGGCACAGTCAAAGTCGCTTTAAAATATCGTCCCTATAAGCGCTGCAAGAGCAAACTAAACTCACTTAATACTTGATAAACCGTTAAAGTTCGCAATTCTGACCACTACAAGGAAGAAGAGCAAGTACAGCCGAGAAAAAGTCATGCCAACGAGGTCGCGAGATAAATAGAGCAACTTATAGAAACCTAAAGAAGTCTATAAAAAAGAAACTAGCGTTCACACAGCCACTCCAATGTCCAGTAGAAAACCAATCGATGTAGAAATCGTTCTCGACAAAATGAATGAGTTCACGCGAAACTGTGTATAATTTGTCCGAAGTGTATAATTAAATGTATAACTGGCGTTTATAATTTTTTTGATTGAATTAATGTACATTGCGTACCTTGATATCGAAAGACGAGGTTGTTGGGTAAGACACAGAATGATAGTTTTGTTTAAATATTAAAAATTAAATAATCAAAATTGTATAATTAATATTCCGTTGAGACAGATCCACAAAACGTATAAAAAGCACAAAGTCATAAAATAAAGAATAACACCAAATAAAAAAAATAGTTTCCGCTTTGCAAAATTTGTTTCAATAGATTTTTAGAAATAAACCTTTGTAAAATTTAAATTTAAAGAAAGTATTTAAATGATTATTAAAACAAATCCTTTATATAACAAATTTAATTTGAAATTTGCAAAGTCAGAATCTTTATAAATTAGATGTTGCAAGAGGCATTATCAAAAATCGAACAGATAACGAATAAGCTTTAAGAGATTTCAGGCTTGAATTTTACATAAAAAAATAAAAGTAAATACTTATTTTCCACATATATGACTGTATATTAAATTGAATGACCTTGTATAATTATAAAACTGTTAATAATTCTGTAAAATGTTGAGTGAGAAAAAAGTGGATTTAAAGATTGTTTAAATGGATCGATAAAAATGTACACACGCACTGCTCGAAGTTCAATTAAAAGTTACGATTAATCATCTATTAAAATAAAGTAAACAATTAAATATATAATTCGCAGCAAAAGGTTTAAATTATCATTTAATTGTTTACCATTTAATTAATGCTACTACCAAGAAATCATCATTTTATACAAAAAGAAAGTAATTAAAGAGAGTTAGTAAGAAAACACAAGAAGTCGAACTATACCAACATTGGTTTGTATAATGTCCAATTTTCTTACAGCTCTCGCATTGAATAATTCTCAATCTCTCATTATTTTGTATAGTACGCTTCAATCTGCTCGCACTATTCTCATCTCTCCACTGTGTTGACGGACTGTTCGATCGACGGAGTGCTCTTTTTGACCACCAATTGCTCTGAGTTGGTGTTATTGACCTTTCTATTTATACTCGAATTACGGCGAATGCACGAGCTTTATCTTTATTACTTTTCAGGTTTAATACAATTTTCATAGCCTTTTTGACTAATTCATCGAAATTGTCATAATCTACACAGCAAGCGCTGTTTTATTTCTTTGTTAAATCCAGACAAAATCTTGCACTAATTTTCTTGCATTTGTTTCTATAGACTTAGTTGATTTGAATCGTCTTCGAATGCCATGCTTGCTAATGTTAACAGATGACAGCCAAATTCACAAACCGTTTCGTTGGGATTTTAAACTCTACTATAAAACTTCTGGCGCATTAATCTTTTTATATCTCCACCGATGAGTTTAGCTGCTAGGGCATCCTTTAACTTTGCCCAATCATTACCGATACTCTTTTTGTCGATCTGCTACCATACTTCTCTCGCTGCCCCTTTAGATATAGAGGTAATATTTAATCGATTGAGACCACCCATAGGCTATGGCATACATATAGTAATCACTGATAAAGTCAACAAATGCGACGGAGTCACCTCCATGTCTCAGCTGACAATTTTTTGGCAACTGGTGAAATCATTATTTTTTTAAACTAGAACTAATAACTCCTCGTTAACCATTATAGGTTCTCTTTTGTTCTGGCTTCGCAAATAATATCGATTCACTTCAATAACTTTAGTCTTTCAACTCACATATAATCTAAATTGACAATATTTTAACTTTTCACTTTAGTTTCAATAAATTTATTCTAACACAAATATTCTTATCAATACAGATTTCTCTTAAATTCACGATGCAACAATAAGACGACTTATCAGTCCATAGTCTATCGGTATCATTAAATAATTTACGAGAACCCGTAGAAACACCCGAAATAATCATGACGGACCCTATACCAACCATTATCATTATTTCTAGTGTTAACTATGACCATTTATGAATTTTTGTAAAAATGAATCGCAATAAAAGCGGAAAATGATATTTATGCGGTAGAAAATGTTTTCGATGCCAAATTAATTCAGAGAAGCAAGGCACATTCATTTAAATGCTGAGCAGAAAAGTTTATCAATATATCTATGTGAATCACAAGAATTTAATTAAGAAATAAGAAATCTGAAAGTGTCAGATTTTCATGAATTTAAATTTAATATCAACGTTCTTTGAAATATCAACGCCATAAAAAATAAATGTTTTCGATTTAATTTCTATAATAAATTATTAGCACAACTACCCATAGTTGTGGTATTTTGTAAAAGAATTTGTGCATTTTTTAGGTTGGGATTTCCCATTTATTTATTTGTTTAAATCTACTCATTTTTCATCATTCTTTCATCATTTTTACTGCCAATTTGTCATAAAAATAATTCAACATTTTGCATGTCAATAAACAAAGGTTAAACATAATGATTTCACAAAACTGAAAGAAATAACAACGAAGTGTGATACTAATCACAGTATTTTGTCGCGATTCAATATCATTCCACTTTATTGTCATTTCAAACTGTTTGTTTCTGCCGAATTGGCATAGTTTTTCTATCGCGTCTGTGTGCGCGGTCTGGTTAGACCGAATATTGTTGGTGTGCGCACACAGACGCGAGACGTGGATTCGAATGTAAATTATTGAGGGTAATTTGTTGTTTTGTTAATTTTTATATTGATTTTGGTAGTTATATAGAAAATTCGGGAAGTGAAATAATAAGTTGTTGTTTATCTGAATAAATTTTGAAAAAGTTTAAAATGGAACTTGAAAGAATATCGAAATCGGAAATGGATCCAGAACCTGCAGATGATTCTTATGCGGAAAGTTGCATAAAAACAAATTTAAATGTTTTCGATTGAAACCTTAATATAATAGGAATGGTTCGAATTTAGAATCAAAACTTGATATAAAAATTTGTCATGAAAATGTAAATTTGAATACAAGATCCAACTCGGAAAGCCTGAATTATATTATTATATTTATCTTTTGATTTCACCTTTGACCTTTTTTAATTCAATAATTTAATTTATAACGATATTTCGGCACAATCTTTATCAAATGTGTATTTCAATCGTCATTGTTATTTTAAATATTATTGAAAATCTGGAATCGAGTATAAAAGGAAAACGGCGGTTTGCGCTAATAACATATATTATAATGAATTTTTCGATGAGAAAGGAACAATGACGAATTAGGGAGAGTGATTAGTGGTAACAAAAATATTGTGTGTTGCGAAAAGGAGACAGGGTAAGGAAATTGATGCGTAGAAAAAAATTTTACCTTTACGGCATAACAAGACGGCTTAAAAACATTTAAAGTGGCGCCTTGTACTTCACATGATTAAAATATTAACTTAAGCTAGCATTATATATTTGCATTTATTAAAAGTACTTATTTTAATAAGTAACTAATCCTTGTATCATTAGTGTGACAGACGTACTACAGTAATTATGGACACGTAGAGTTATCATTTAAAAATCTAATTTAGAAATTGTGACTAAGTTATAATAAAAGATTTGTTAACTTTCCCCTCCAAATAAATATAAAGAGATAATTGTAAACAATGTCATAAAGAATCAAACCTAATATAATTGTTGGGGTTAGTTGGTTGTCGGTAATTTATCAAATCAATAACTACTATCTGACTCCGATCGTGTTTTATTCAACAACAATAACGAATTCCAAACAATATAACTTTATTGAATAACGATTGTAATGACACAAATTACTCAATGCAACTCAAACGTATTCGGGTACTTATTAAAACCCTTTGGAAGGAACTTTGGGAACACTTTAATTATACGACCACTCAAGATGACATTGAAAAATTACAAACAAACGAGAGTTTACATTACGTAACTAAATGTAAAACGATTGTAGAAACTATTGTAAATAAATTCCGTCAAAATACACATGCCAATTTTAAGAATGATTTTAAAATACCATTTTTTAATGTTATGGATTGGATGTTTTTATTTGAGAATCTAGTATTGGCATAAGAAACTTCGCATTAGCTCATTTCAAGGCACCTGTAAATATAAAGCATTTGCAGATGCTTAATCGGAAAACATTTGATATCGAAAAATGTGACGACATTGTAATTGATGACTTATATTTTAATAAGTAACGCATTGAAGAATTTTTATATCTTATCGATTGTGGCTTTGAAAATGTCATAAACATTAAGTATAGTGTTGCTATCATTCCAAAGGGATTGCCGAGGTTATTTTGCATCAATGAAATTGATTTATTTTTGCCAGAGAACGCATCTCAGAGTATTATGGATGCTTACAGAAGGAGAAGAAAAGGCAATCTTTTTAAAACTTACAAATCTGACAAAATATTATTATTATTATTCAGACTATGAACTACCCGTATCTGTTACCGAGTGCAAGCCAGCAGTAGTTAAGAAGAAGTGCAAATTTTTATCGTTGATGTGTCCGTACTGTACTAATAATGTTAGGATGTATATTGGATATCAAATTCCCATATAATTATGGATTTTTTAAAATATATTATATAAAGTACAATAGCTGTGCGATGTGTTTAGGCTTGGGTAATAATAAATATAGATACAAACTTGGAAAAGACAACGCGCAGTTACTGTACTTTATATATAACATTTTAAAAATCGATATTTACTTCGAATGTCCCACGAAGTCTTCTGTGTTGGCGGTGTGCTTCATATACAGACTTGAAGAGGGGGAGTGCGGTGGGGGAATCGAAGAATTTCAGCATAGTACACTGAAAGGTTAAGAGATACTGACATACCTCCGATTATTTTAGTTGACAACAAATTATCACGACATAACAACATCGACAAAGATCTGGATTACTCCCTATCACGTAAGAGACTCTTATATCATTTTGTCTTTCAAGTAGACGATTTAAATGTCCATTAAACCGCGAAACACAGCGGGTTTAATTTTAAATTAGATTTTTCTCTCATCTTTTATTGTTGATTATAGAAGGAAATATTAAACCCCGCCAAAAATTTGAGGCCATGTTTCGATTGCGCACAAATCGCAAGCATTCTCAAGGAGAACAGACTTCTCCGTGCGAAAATAAATAGTCCGGGAGCACGTGGAATTCATCCCTCCGGATAAAATAAAAAAATTCAGCGGCTTCATCGGGTTGAGCATTGCCGAGACAGTCTCATCACTGAAAATCGAGCACAAAGATAGGTAACTTATTAATAGGCTTGGTAATTGAAGTGTTTTGTAGCTCCGTTAAATTCCGATAAGTTCCATTAATTGCATTCTCATAAGTGAAAATTTTTCTGTTAGTGATTATTGACGAATTTTTTATTGCGCATTTAAAAAAAGTTGAATTCAAAACTGAGATTGATAATAAAATGCAAATAAATTTATCAAATATTAGGTCCAAATTCCAAAAATTATGTGATGACGAAACAGCACAAATTTATCATTCGAAAATCAATAAAATTCTTCATTTACTTATGGATTCCATTTTCTAACATTTAAATTAAGGTGTCACATGTATACAAAAAGTTGAAAATCCATCCTGGATCCTAAAATGGATCCTGATAATGAAAGCAAAAAAAATTGTTTAGATTATTCATCAAATTGCCTGCATTCATCAGATGTTCGTCGAATGCTTGTGTGACCGTTGACAGTTAGTTTTCCAATTATATCAGTGGTTCTCAGCCAAGTTGCTATAAGTGTATACAATTAGAGTAGTCGTGAACTATGCAAGATAAATATAAAAATTAAAGCTCAATCGGAGGCTCTGCACAGGATATACTCAGAGGCAGAACTAAAGCGCCGGATCAATGTATTCCCACTACACCATCAGGTCGATGACACCGTTGGTCCATCTGGTGTACGTCACATGGCCCTGATAATTCTCTTCCAGTCACTGCCAGCGTCTAAATAACGGGGATCAGCCCGCCGTTGGTGCCTCTCGTTGATGCCCCGAGCTCATACATCGTCCAAGGAATTGCTACTACTGTCTCAAGTCAACCGAAAACTCGAAAAAAGAAACGGCTAACCCGAGCCGAAAAGACCAAAAAACGCCGTGACGAAATATCGGCCTTGTTCGCCATCACTGCAGTAATAAGGCCACCCCAGAACCGGCCCAAATCTCGCTTACAAATCCACCATATAGAACCGCTCCGACAGGTAGCTCGATGCCTGTACTTGACCCAGCTCTAGAATCGGATATTACAGCCATGCTGGACGAAGGCGAAATGAAAAGAAGCGAAAATGAAGTCTCGTGAACCGAATGAAAGATGAACCTACAATCAGCCTATTCTCGTAACTTGACATTGTTTTCTATTTTGATTTGAATTCCGTGCGTACTTGATTTAGTAATTGGATAAATATAACTATTTTGGTGTTATGTTCAATACATTTTCATGTATCTGATGTTTTTTTCTCGTCGCTACATTAGAGAATGGCTGTAATTTTCCCGTATCTTTTCGAATAATCAGAATGAATATTGAATGACCTCACCTGAATCAGAGGCAAATGTAATCAGTGGCATTCATGAAATCCGAACAGCGAATACTGTGAGGAGTAGTCCTAACACAGGGGCTCACCTGCTCACAGGTTCAGACTCGTCGTCATGGATACACTATGAGGGAGATTATTTTGACAAATCAAATTGGGTGTCTGGGAAGGAGTCAAGCTAGCTGCAGTCTCGTCCCCTAGATATCATAAACAAAGATGACACACCCTCAGGAACCCAACATTATGATTGTGACCGCTAAAATTTATTTAACTTAATATTGTCGTTTCATGATTGATAATATGTATTATTTTTTAGTATTGACTACTCTCCTGTTTACAGTGATAGTGATGGTACAAAATTGACATATTGCCCCTGGGCGCCAAATACACTCGTTTCAGCACTGATGGGGAGTATTAAAATCTTAGATTAATAAGGCAAAAGTGTCAGGAAATTTTCATAATTTCTATTAAGATGGTGTTACTTATAAAAAAGATTAGAATCTGCTTTATTATTCATCCAAATAAACCCCAATAAGTGAATAACCCCAGTAATACATCAATAAAATATCAAATTGCCACAGAAAAAGTGGGAAATCGCAAAACCATCAGGCAGTTCAGTGCTATCCAGTTGATATAAATGACCTATCCCACTCCAAGCAGAGGAGATCACTAAAACACACGCCGATAAATTTGATATAACAATCAGAAAGATGATCAAATAGAAGTGTCCTAGACCTCCCAAACAAAAGCCCTTTTATGGATGCCGTAATATATATGCTCCCAGAGAAAAGGAAGGTCTAGGAATCACAAAAGTAAGTGACGAATATCTAATTCAAGTAATAAATAGGTTCCTCAATCTAATTAACATCAGCATTTCGCCAGTTGTCAACATACTGAGAGAAATAAGCAGACGTAGCCCAAACCTCGACAGACAGCAACATCAAAGATGCGTGCAAATGATTATATGGTACAACGGAGCACAAAAGACAGAAAATGCAAAAGAATCATGGCTTGAATAGGTGAGAGAATCAGTGAAAGCTTTAGATAACACCCACAGAATAAAGATAACATTCCTACATAAAGGAAGTTCCGTGGGTTGTATGATAAGGCCAGTAGGTACGAAAAGCCAGAGATAATACTATCTTCCCATCTAGACGAATTATCTAAAACCCTTCACTGGATGATAAAGGAGGCATACCTAAAATATGGATGACAGCCCGATGTCAAAGTTACATTGTGAACCTTCCACAGTCGGATTAAATGGACTGGAAGATGCCTAGTACCCTCAAAGACCCGGAATAGAAACTTATCATTAAGGCACGGGCAAATATGTTAGACCTAAATATGAAACAGGCTAACCAAAACCGAAGATGAATTGCACCAGCAAACTGTAGACACTATGAATGATTACAAATACACATAACGAGATTCAAAATGCGCTCGAAGACTTCCTTAAAAGAAGAAAATATCAACTTCGAAACGGAGACCAATCCCAGAGAAGCCAAGGAAATGGTTAAACCAGACATAGTGGTAAGGACAAGTGAAAGAATGTTTGTAATAGATATCAAATGTCCATTCGACAACAATGAAACCATCGAACTAGCCAAAACAAGAACATGGACAAATATCGAAACCTAGACCAGGATATAAAGGAGGAAACCGGAATATACAACGCAGTTGAGACGGTCATTGTCTGCTCCCGGGGAACATGGTTGGAAGATAATAATGATCTCCTAGGGAACTAGGATTCAAATATATATATATTGAGTACAAAATGACCAAGATTAAAATGATTGAACGAGTCATAAAAGAGTCCATCATCGTGGCTTCCACTCATAAACGAACAAGCCAATGAACCAGGGTGATTGTGCCCGCACCCGCAAAATAGCATCGACATGGAAACAGTCCCTATAGACCAACTCATGTCTCGTCGCGATATATTTATTATATCTTTGTTTTGGTTTTTAATAAATGTTTGCCTTTATTGTAAAACTTACTTAATCATTATTTTATATTTCTTTTACTTCAATAAAACATAGTTACATGCGATATTACGCATCAACCACAAACATTTCACTCCTCATCATACAATTCCCCAATTCGACCGAGGTAGATTTTAAAGGAATTCGATTGAATTCAACCGACTTTCTATTCGAATATTCCTACGAGTCTCTGATTGAAATTGAAAGATGGCTGTTAATAACGAGATTCGTTATGGTAGACTCAAAACATCAATTAATGAAAATCAAATCGGTTAAATCAAAATTTTATCCCTTGTTGAAAGTCAATTGACTATTAGAGATGTTATTGAACCTACTGGAATATCGTTTGGTTCATACCGATCGGTTATACACACAGCATTTTGGTAATGAAGCGCTTGCTAACAAACTTCTATCAAAGAAATTGAATTTTCCCTAAAAAAAGTTTTAAAAGATGTGTTGTATCAGGCTGAAAATGATACGAAATCAAAACAGCGATCAAACGCATGGCACTTCAAAGATGAGCCCGTCAAAGTCGTTTTTGCTTAGTCTTCTTTGATATTAACGCAATTGTAAATAAAGAATTTCTTTCAACTGATCAATCGATTAATGCGAAGTATTATTTCGGTATTATGATGTGATTGCATGAAACAATGCGATTTAAAAGTTAATAGTTATACAAAAACTTATAAATTTCTTGTTTCTAATATTTTATCTATCCCAATTCTGGAAACAATTTGATCACACTACTTAAAGAAGAATCTTTTTACAAAATGAATTACATAAATAAAATTATAATATACGAAAAAATATTTTCAAATAAAATTTGTTTGAGTTATCCTTTAATTTTTCAAAATACTTTTAATTGGTAAGAAACAAGCAAATTACTCAATGAGAGAAATTACAGCAAAAATTAGGATAAGCTAACTTAAACTGGTCTTTATAATTAAATACAAAAGAATATGACCATGACTTGGTAATTTTATCTAATACTTAAATGTTATTATATAAAAAATAAATTAAAATTTTACAATAAGAATGTTTAATATTTATAATTTATTAAATGACATAAAATGAAATTGTAAAATAGTCTTACCCATTTTGCAATTAAAAAAATTCATTTATTTGTTTCACATATTACTCAATACTGAGGAAAAAATATAAAGAATACTTGCTTTTAATTACACGAAAAATGATTTATTGTGCAATTTAATTATTTCCAAAAAAGTCATTTTTATATAATTTACAATAGTTAAACAAAGGCAAAAGAAATTATTTATTTGAAGGATTTTAAGAAATCACATTTTTCCAAATTCCTAATATTTTCAACAGTTATTTGATTTTAATTGTTCAAATGTTCAATATTTAGCAGGTTTTATAAAAATTATCTTCAATAATATTGATTCATTCATTTTATATTAATGTAATGGTTGTGCTTAAGAGTGTTATTTAAATGTTATAAAGTTTCTTATAAATATGGCATTAACTTTTCCCTAATAACCATAATGATTATTTTACCTTTCAACATCCGTGTACCCATGGTGCTTCTATTGATTATATCTTCAACTAGAATTCCCAGACATTTGAAAGACTTTCCACGATATTTCATGAAATGCATATCTTTATGAGTTGTGGTGGAATTCATTAAATTCTTAGATTTGAGTTCACTAGATTAAACTTGTCCATTGAGATTCAAACCAATTAGTCAACTGCTTCTCACTTTTTTTTCAATGAATTCCAATTGATAATTTCTCCGTTCAATGAATCAATGATTTAATCACTAAAAATGTTATATATCAGACTTCTTCGATTTTATCTTCACTAAAGTTTCTGCTATATTTATAAAGTTTATAAATATAATAGTTAATTTTTAAAATGATATAACAGTAAAAATTACGTAACGATTAGAATAATTTACGAATTTTTTATAAATATTTATTTAATATTCTGTAACAACAATAATAATCACTGGCCTTCAAAACCACTCAATTACAATGTACGTTGATTGATTTTTCTATTGCTTAGATACGAGAAGGGCTTTTCTTCACATGGTCTCACAATAAGCTCTGTGTGATTAATTGGTTTAGAGTAATTGATTGAAATCGCAACTTGTACGATCCATTGTGAATATTAATAAAGCTTCTCTTGTTCGGGATTGTTAATTTGTGAAATAATAAACAAGCTTTGGAGTCAGAGTAAAAAAATTGAATTTACAAATATTTTCACCTACCCAATAATTCAACACACAGTAAACATTGGAAGCAGCTAGCCAAGTCGAGAGGGATGAATCAAAGGTCAAAAGATATCGAAGAATCGAAGTGTCAATGTTCTGACCAATACATGTGCCCAATTAAAAAGCAAGGGTTCGATCCAATCGAGAAGACGCAAGTCAAGGATCATGGGATCAATTATTATCCCAAAATCACGATCTTAGAACATGCACAGAAACTCATCAAAATTGTTACAGAGATTCACACGGATGCAGGAGTCAGATGGATACCAATCTATACGGAGATCCAGCTATTTCTGGAAATTGCATCGACAATATCAAATATTCTAGGTATTGGCTCAAATAACAAAAAGCCTTGCAAACCAAGGCCAGGAAAATTTTAGCGAAAGAGATTTCGAGAATTGAATATGAGTCGGAGATCTCGGCAGAAAAAATGAGAAATCTTTATTTTCAATGTGCTTTATTTTATTGATTGCATATATTTGTAAAGTGGTTAATTAATTTTATCCTTATTGTTTGACTTTAGTTTTCTGAAAATTTATTTCAGTTGCATTCAAGTTAATAGTAAATAAAGGTAAAATCAAACAAAATGTCAAATCAGTTTTTCATAATATTGGAACAATTTGAAACTTAAAAGAACATGAGTTGAATATAAATTATTAGCGACTCTATAAAATTTATATCTGTATAATATAAATGACTCTGACATAATATATTAGTGTAATCGCGAATGATTCGAATGAAAGCATTTATCATAAAATCTCGTATTTCTAGAAATCTATAAAACTTGTATTTCGTGAAAGTTTTTAATATAGAAGTCCCAGGTAGATAGCACCAATTAAGTGATAAAGTAAAATAAATCGCAGAACCAACGACGCTTGCGACGGGCGTTTAATGACTGATTCAGATTATTATGTGTGGTTGCTATTCGAACGTGAAATTAATGAAAGTGTTGATCAGATAAGCAATTAGAAGTGAAAGATTCTCCACCACGCTTTTCTTACTTCCTGTCTTAATTACTTTGATTCAATTGATGTATTATCGTGAATTTGATTTGGCCCATTTACACAATGTTAAAATCCCCTGTGTTTCAACATAACATTATACTAAATTATTTACAGTTTTCTAATTGTACAAATCTATTCAATTTCATAAATCGTGATCTTAAGTATTTTTTAACTTATATTTTAAAAAATAAAATCTCTAAAAAATTAACTTATTTCTATTATTTCACTATTTTTTTAAAAAAAATTTAAAATTCAATTTGTTTTAAGAATAATTAAGAATTTGTTTTAATAATAATTTTAATAATTTCTTTAGATTTAAATTTTTACAAAGAGTTATGTCTAAAAAATCTATTGTAACAAAATATGATAAGCAAAAAAAATCTATTGAAAAATCTATTGAAACAAAATATGCTAAGCGGAAACTGCTTAAAAAATATTTAGAAGTGGATGAAAAGGTTTTTAATATATTATTAAATTAACATTTAATTATGTATTTAGATAAATATATTATTTGCGATTGGTACTAGTTCCATCGAACAAAGAATTTCTTACATGATAGCCAATTATAAAAAACAGGAATTTAATTTACAAGATTGTAATGACGATCTTAGTCAGCATAAAGTGTGATAGCACGATAACTTTTAATAGTTTCATTTAATTGTAATTAGGAGCTTTTGAAATGGATAATTAGTCAACAATCACAAAATCAAATGGAGAAAGATGAAATTTTGCGAAAAGTGTTGCAGGTATTTGCAGTTTATCATTGATAATCGAAATTAAAATTATTAATCAAGGAACCATTTTCCAAAGAAACGAGTCGAGTTGAGCGACTACAAGAAGAGCTTAATTCCTATCAAAACGAGCAATTGAAAACTCCTATCAAAGTCCAACAGAAATTATCTGCATTCTCGCCCTCCTTGACTCCAATGAAGAATTCAATGATGGAGAAGATCATGAGCCAATCATTGAATGAATCCTTATGCACCAGCATGGATTCCAGCATGGATTGCCCCACCTCATTAACAATACCATCGATCAAGTTCCGTCTGTCCGAGCAGCACCAATGGGAGGATAAAAGCGCCTCCAATGAGATCTGCAATGATTGCATGCAGAAAGTGTCCCCATTGGAACTCAATGACAAGAAACTGCACCATTGCTCGCGCTGTGGGTTCCACATGCACTCGTCATGCATTAGATTGTCCGCAAGGCGCAAGCTGTGCATCCCGGTGCACAAGGCGGTGGCGGCAGCCAATGCTGGGGCGCCCGTGAGGGTGACTGGGGAGCGCACGGTTGACATAAGGGACCTGTTGCGGTATGGTGACAAGCGGGATGCTGCTGCATGCTACTGGAGTGCTAGTGAGTGCTCCATGCAGCCTGCGGTGCCCTCGGTGCTGCTGTTGCTTATGCACCACGTGCACACATTCGGGTACGGCCATACCAATCTGTACCGCAACAGCGCTGTCGGCAACCCCGGTGGCACGCACGGGTTCAGCAAGGCTGTCAAGGAATTGGCTGAGAAATTGATGAAGGGCAAGGCCAAGGCCATCAGCAGGTTTGATATCGTCACCGTGTGTGACTGCATGAAGCTGTTGCTAGGCAGCCTCAAGGATCCCCTGCTCTCTGATGCTAATATCAATCAGTTCATGGCGGCCACCGCCACCGCCACTACTGGCACCGCCTATCCAGGTAGCACCAGCAGCACTGGTAACGGCACCAATTTCACTGAGCTCCTCAGGAACATCCTAAACACCAGTCACAGGAACAAAGCCACCATCGCATATTTGCTTGTCCATTTAAAGGTAACCATGGCGCCCATTATCTTATTATTTTTATTGGTTAATGATTATTTGTCTTCATTGTTGATTTTTTATATTATCGATTTATCCCATTGATTATCCCCACTGATCAGATATTGATTGATTGATCTTCATCACATTTAGGTTGTTGCTGGTTACAGGCGGGGAATGCGTCGGCATGATGTGAATGAGTTAGCAAAAGTTTTTGCTCCTATTCTAATCAGTGAGGAGGCAAGAGGTAAATATTTGCCAGCGGCTATTGAAGTAATTCTATTGGTTGAATTATGTTGACATTTGATTGGTGTAATTTATTCAGCTTCTAGAAGGCCTCATCAAAGTTGAATATGAAATATTCATCGATTATATCACAGATATTATGCTGTTCCAACACGTGACTCAGTTGATGAGGGATCCTTCTGAATGATTTCTATTATTTGTTATTGTAATAAATATTTGTTATTTTTGACTGGTTCAATTGCTAACATTATACGAGAGCTGGTTAAATAAATTTTTTATTTTTCATTATTTATGACAAATCAAAATGTATTTATTGAAATATTGCTGCGGTTGCAATAATTTTAGAAACCAAGTCATCAAAATTGATGTACTGAGTTAAGGAAAAAAGACCATAGAAATGCATAACCATTTCAGGATACTCGCACTAAACAAATACTATTTGATAATAGGAAATTTGATTACATTGGAAATTCTCTATTCAAGCAATCAGAAATTAAATCGATATTTTGGAAATTCATTTCGCTCAAATTACGGGATTATTAAACCTTAAGGAATTCGTTCAGATAGTTACGTAAATTGAATCATTGATTTTTTAAGAGCACCAGTATTTACATTTAGTACTGTAATGCTCTGGGATTAAATTTTAGCAGATCCACTATTAGGAAAAAGTATTGTCCGATTTCTGGGGCAATAGTATAGGGAGTAAATTTAAGGAATTACCCTCATCTTTTACCAGCCTTGACTCTCAGAAATATTTTTCAGGGCGGTTTGAATAACCAATTGACTTTGTTGATATTTGTTTTTAATCAGTTGTAAGCTTTTGTTTATTTAAATAAAGTTCTAGTATTAAACGATAGGGTCATTGCAGAATTACGTCACGCTTGAAGGTGGGTGGGTGAGTTGAGCAGAACGTGACGTCACGCTAGTTGTATTTATTAGTTTATATTTTAATATAAATAAATCATTAAATTAGAATATTAAAGAAAACTTTTTAATATCGGATGACTACAGATATGTTCAAGAAAAGTAAAGTTAACAAAATCCCAGATCTATACCAAGATCTAGTGAATACGTATGCTTTTGCACATCCTTCTTCTTCAAGATATTCACCCGGATGTTACGAATCAAACCAATCTCAGAAAGCCATACCCATTTGATCTGTATTGTCCATCAATCTCTATTGTGGATTTGGAAAAAAGACAATGTCAAGTCTGTGGCATGAATTTATTAACTGTTGTTGCCAAGACAAATCATTATCGCATCTGTCGTAGACAAAAAACGAATGCCAAATTAATTTTTACTGAAGTAGTTGAAGTAGCAGACACCAGCGACAGTTCAGATAAACACGTCTGTTCATCCGCTTTTTTTTCATCATCTTTTTTTAGTTTTACCTTCGGAACAACGTGGTAATTTTCCATGGATTCCTGACCTCGAAGAACCAGTTGATTAAATTTATTTTACTTGCTCCACTGTTATGATTTTTAAACATTTTAAAAACGGATTCTTGCATAATTTAAGCATCTTAATTAGAGTGCTTGAAACAATTTTAAAATCCTTGTATAAATTTCATTTTACTTTTGATTGAAGCATTAAATTGTTTTTAAACTGTTACAACTGTCTGTAAATTTGTAATTGGCATTGTATTAGTGTACCATTGGGCTACCCCCATTTCGTGAATAATAAAATGACGTCACGATTGGGGGGTGGGTGGCCCAAAAATGGTCATTTTTGGCGTGACGTAATTATGCAATGACCCCTTATTGTTATTTATTCATTTATAACCCTGTAAATAGAATTTGGAGTGAGAAATTTTCTGTGTTAGTTCGAAAAGATACGAACTGAATACGCGTGTGTGTGTGTTTTATTCGATGCATTTAAACAACCTCTAAATCAAATTTGAATATCCTTGAATAAATTTCCATCGAATAAAATGAATTTGATTTTATTATATTTATTAACTAATGTGCCAAAGAGAATAGAAATTCAAACATCTAGATTATCACCAATAACCCGGAGCAATTCAGCGGGATTAATTTCCCATTTCATTAAAACAAATTTGTCTTGATATTTATTATCGCTCGCTAACTTCTTGAGAAGGCAAATTTTTTCGGTCTCACTGAAACATGTAAGTTTGGAATGACTCGTTAGCTAAAGTTACACAACTTAATTGAATATCCATCACAAAAAATAAAAACTTTGATAATTAATTGAGAGACAAGAACGGCAATATTATGTGGCAAGTCGGAAAGAGAATGCTGAACAAACCACACGGAAAATGATCGCCAGAGATTTGATGTGACTGAAAGATTAATGGCTGAACTTGTCGACTCGAGCAGCTTGAAACATGATTATAATTTCTCTAAGCTATGAATAAGAAACCTGAATAAGAAACTCGAGGCATGTTTCGTCATATATGAAATCATTATTCTCATTTCCGGTAGATTCACAGAGGAGATTCTGTATAATGATATCTATCCAAATGCTTCCAATGATTTGCTCTTCTGTGATTGGAAGTATTATACAAATACAAGAAACGAACATAAAATAACCCAAATGACAGTAGTCATTCGAAGAAGAACAAAACTGTATGATTTTTCGGAATATTTTAACTGCCAAGTGTCTAGTGACAATCTCAGAACGATCGACAATGATAGTGTAGAGAATAGATATAATCTAATATCAACTTAAATCAAATTTAACAAAATGTAATTCAGAATTTTAGAAATGATCCACGCATTCATAATGCCGCCTAAATTCAACAAAAATTCCTACATATTCATATTCTCCCTGTGATTAATTATGGATATAAATCCACAAAAGGATGTTGAAGACCCTAATAACTGTCAGAGATTTAATACATTAATATTTCAATAATATGAACCAAAAAATCACTATTGTTGGGTTATTATTTAACAAATCGGTTAGTTTCTGGTTCCTCGTGTCCTTTTCCAATCAAATAACTCACACCCAATACAAAACAACTTTATTCAAACTTTATCACAATTACAATTAGACAGTGTCTAATAGACACTCGATTTGAACCTTTCTTTCGTAAACAATCGATATCGTTAGGAAGGTTACCAAGGGTACGATAAGTTATAATTTCCTTTAATTTTACTTGAATTATTTTCTCTTTGGATTTCTTTGATTTCTTAAACACTATCTAATTTTGTTTCTTAAACCAACTAGCTACTAGCTTTTCCTTTTATACTTTTCTGAAAGGCATTATCAGATATTGGATCAACAATTTTTTAATTCCTTGGCGGATTACCGACATTTACCCAATATTAGGTAACATTATTTTAATCTTTTTGGGGGTTATCTTCATTTCCCTAACGTATTGGTTACCCATTATTTCCATTCTACTGGAAGGGAACATTGAAATCCTATCAATTTCATTCCTAAACGGGTGCTCGATCGGTTTTCCACATCCTCCAGATTTCCCGTTGACTGGGGCTTCTCATTTTATCGCGCATTCCATTAATTAATTTGTTATTTTACTATAACCTTTTCTAGAGACCCCTCCCTAAATTTTTATTTTTGCTTCTGGATTTGTCTCATGATTAAGCGTTCAACCATACCCATTTCACCCGATCGATATTATTTACTACATTTTTATAAATTTTTAATTATTTTCGCACTTTTGCTTTTTTGGTGTTTTTATTGATTTTTATTCTACTTCCGTTTCATTTTATGCCCCCAGGGAAATTCTTTGACTATTCTAAGCAGATAAATCTCCCCATTATAATTTACAGGATTATCCAAATCTTAAAATTTCTTAATTTATTTCCGGTTTTTATAATCAATAATCTCGAATTGAAAATGGAAATTAGTGAAAGAAAGCGGCGGAATATTAGAATAAAACCTGCAATAAATATTCAGGATTCATTAGACAAGGATCCCGAGTATCAACCAATGCCTGGCTGTCGAAAATACCATGCAAAATAATAAGTCCACTAATTTGTGAAAGACTTGTTTTCATTTTACAGCAATGATCAATACATTGCAATAAAAACCGACCAGAAATGTGAACCTATTAACATCATTTATAAAATTTACATTTAATGGGAATCTGAAAACCTTTTCCGCATGATCGAGCTTAAAAACAGCAGAAACATCCAACATAAATGTGGAAATAATCACTAATTTCAAATATTTAACCGAGAAAGAATCATTTTCTGTCATAGACAAACACAGCCTGCCGTCTCCACTATTACATAGCAGAGTTATCACTGAGAATATTAAATAATTATATCCAACAGTAACAACAATAATAATAATAATAAAAAATAATAATAATTATTATTATTGTAAGTATAAATTAATGATTTCTTGGTAGCAGCATTAATTCAATATTAAATAAGTAAATAATAAGATAAGCCTTTTGCTGCAAAGTATATATTGAATGAAATGAAATATTTTCGATTATAAAAATTATTCCATTTCAGTCAATATATTTTTTGCAGCAAATTGATTATCTTATCATCTAGTTGTTTACAATTATTATTGTATCTATTAATAATAATAATAATAATAATAATAATAATAATAATAATAATAATAATAATAATAATAATAATAATAATAATAAACCAGTACAAGCTTTGTGATACCCAGTGCAAATCCCAATAGTAGACTAGTTTCGAGCTTTTGGATCTCATGCAGGAAGACGCGAAGACATCTCGTCGCGTCAGGTAAGTATACAATATTGCTGATTCAACTCTATTGCATACTTTCCCCGGTACACTGGAAATCACATCGCTTGCAAATTAGCTTGGTCACAGAAAAAATCTGTAAACTTGTAAACATTGCGTATGAAAAATCATAATCACCTCTGCGGACTAAAAAATTAGTCGATACACAGAAACTGTTTACAAGTGCATCCGATTACCTTTAGCATTTTTAACTTATAAAGTAATGGTGTAAAATCTTTTTGTCGGATGTCTCACTTGAATAAAATAAACAGTACAAGCTTTGTGATAATAATAATAATAATAATAATAATAATAATAATAATAATAATAATAATAATAATAATAATAATAATAATAATAATAATAATAACCATGATGAGGATAACTGAATAAAAAAAATTAAATAATGCTCCAAAATTAATAAAAATGATCGGGGGAAAAACGGTTAAAATTAATGATGACATGTTCTCCAATTCTGAAAAAATGAATGAAATGGAAAACGAAAAAATATATATAGCAAAAATCAATTAAATCGGAATAATGAAATGTATCAAGATCGATTTTAACTAATAAGTGCAAATGAAAATGAAAACAAAACAATTTGGAAATAGAAATCCCTTATTTTAAGAGTTACACGAGATAATTAATAAATTACTGAAACAGTCGGAAAAATTAAGAGGAAAACGAAATAAAATATTGACAGATGTCAGAGACAATGAGGGAATTAGGAATATCCAAAGGCATATGCTGGAAAACAATTTAATTATCTACAAGTGTCAGGAAATGACAATATATAGAAGAAAGACACTAATTGCAAAAGACAGAAGGAGATTTATTTGCAGAAGCAGAATTAGAGAGGAGATTATAGAAGACAGAATATTGCGAATTTGAAAAGAGGAGAAGTGAAATCGAAACCATATTTAATAAAAGTTAAAACGAAAGAGCAAAACAGAAATAGAAAAAAGAAATATAATCGGTAAGTCAATAAACCGGTGATAATCAAAATAACGAGCAGAAATTGTTAAAGTCCTATGTCAAGACAGGAAAGCAACCGGACCAATTGTGCGAGGTGTCACTAGCTAGCAGCATCTGAGTTGTCGTATAATTAAAGTATTCCCAAGTGCCATTCTCTCCTAAGGGTTTTAATAAGCACCCGAATACGTTTGAGTTGCATTGAGTAATTTGTGTCATTGTAATCGTTTGGAATTCGTTATTGTTGTTGATTTGGTAAATTACCGACAACCAACTAACCCCAACACATATAGTAATAAAACTAATTATAATATTAACACCAGGTCACGAATCATTGTGTGTTTTAGTCCCATTTCAGAATAATATGCTTTAAATTAGCAACTCACAAATTAAAATCCTATAATTCATAATAATGTAAAGTTTCCGAAATCCCCGGAAATATCAACTAGATTGCGAATACCAAAATATACCTGGCCTTATTATGTAGCACGATAAGTCAAGTAGTGATTCAGAATTGTGAGTCCTAAACCGATTCTCAAAATCGGTTATTTAGACTATTAGACTATTTTATTTCTAAGTGCTTAATTTCTTCCCAAAATCAGAGTTAAATATCATTCATAAGGTTTTTATTCAAATTTGGATCTTGCAGAACTGTTATAGGTTAATTAATTAAATAATTCATTTATTATTTATAATTAATAAGTAACTGCTTGTTGATTGTCCTTCCTGTTCGGTTGATTTATCAATTATAGTTCTATAAACAAATGGATTTGATTCTCCTAACTTAAATTAAAAAAAAATGGCATGGAACCTGTTACAAGATAAATTATTCCAACCCTTGAAACCTAACTTTCATCAGTATTTCTCAATCGGAGTTCAGTGAGAAATAATGATAAGGCGAACTGACCTGTTGCACATTTCCATATTATCGTGGTAATTAATGATTTTTACGCATTTTCTCTGCAAATTGTGATTGATCTTAAATAAGAGATTTTAAAAACAATTTCTTTCGAAAACCAAAGTAAAAAGAGAGGCAAAGAAAGTCACAACGAAAGACATCTAATTTTGGTGATTTCTTAAGGTATAATTTTAAAAGTAAACATGTAATGAGTTAGACTTCATAGCATAAATAAATAAAATTACATTGCGATCGAACGTTTAAACTGCCATCTTTCAAAGACGCTTTCAACATTAACTTGAAAACCATTTCTTTTTCGATCTCATGGATTAATGCTCGCTTTATGAACTCAGAAACTGAACATAAAAGAATAATATATAAATCGTTCAAACCAAAGACTTTCTTTCTGTGATATTTTAAATGAATGGCAATCATATATTTTTAACACATTATTTATCAAGAGTTACAAGGATATCATAAATCTAGTTTCCCCGGTTGAAAATTTCAAACAAAATGATATAGCAATTGTTAGATAACAATTTGAAATATGATATTAAAATTAGATAAAAAGAAATTTAAAAAAGTTTTTTAAAAAGTTATACGATTTCTTATTTTCTCTCATCGGTACCATGTAAGAAACACAGCCCTTTTTAATTGTGTTAAATAGGGACAATATGAGCTGCTCATGCGCTTGGTTTGCAAAATATTGATATCACTGGATTCAGTTTATGCTTAATAGAGTTTCTTACATGATACCGATGAGAGCCAAATAAGCTTTTTCAAAGAAATAATTATATTAAAAAAAATAGCGAATGCTAATTTTGAAGAACCTTGAGCGAGTTTAAAATATTATTGAAGATCAATATTTATTTATTTTACAGAAATTTTTAGAAAGTTTTTATTCAACTGTTTTGCATTAAACAAAAATATTTTCAGATTTATTTCGAAGTCAAGGGTTACTAAAACGGGAAATATATAATAAAACAATCTAAATAAAAGTTATGATTATAATTTCCAACTGGATAATGTTAACCTCTTAAGTGGTTTATTTCGTCAAACGAAATGCGCTTCTCAGCGGCGAGTTTTGTTATCCGCTAGCGTATATTGGACATAGTGTTACAAAAAATAAAATAATATCTTATTGGATAATATTTATTAGGATAATATGTTAACAAAAGTAATATTTATGATATATTTTTATGTTATATTTTAAAGTAATAAAAATCTTAGCAACAATTGTAATACTAATAAAGGATACTAATAATAATAATGATAATAATTCTTTCACAACAACAATAATAATAATAATATTTGTTAAAACTAATTAAAAAATTCCTTTAAGAGGAAAATTTTTTTCCATTTCCAATAGCACTTATGCGCTTTTTGACTTTTGGTCGCTATCTGGACGGATGTCCAGATAACGAATTTCTTTTTGCATAATCTGGCACTTTGTGCTCCCATTTAATTGAATTATCTGGAAATTTGTTTGGCACTTTATGCATTGACTTAATTCTAATTTGCCTAATCCCCGAAATGCCAATTGATATTCCGTGTTTTTTTCATATATAAAAGTTTTAATAAATTTTTATTCATATTTTACAAATTTTTATATGACCCGTCTCATGTAAGTTCTTAATTTATTTTTTTAATCTATTTTATTTAATTTAATTTATTAATAATAATAATAATAATAATAATAATAATAAAAATAATAATAATATAAATAATAATAATAATAATAATAATAATAATAATAAATAATAATAATAATATAAATATAAATAATAATAATAATAATAATAATAATAATAATAATAATAATAATAATAACAATTGTTAATGAGATATAATAATAACAATTTTATTTTGTTTTTCCTATCATAATTATAACAATTATAAAATAATGATACCAGTAATGATACTTCAATATAATAATAATCCTATTCTGCTATATTGGTTTTGATGTTACTTTGATTTAGCCCACTGTTTTTATTGAATATATTTTTAATTTTTTGCATTTTACTTTATTTTTATTTTCTCTCATATATTTTATTTGATTTACCCCTAACCCTAGGCATATAACATTCTCAAAATTATCATATCCGCTGGTTATGTTACTGCTGCAGGCAGATATATTAATTTGCCATGAAGGTCTCAGATCCCGAAGTTCGAGATCTGGGTCCTTCAAGGCCTTTAACCAACATTTATTAATAATTCATATATATATATATATATATATATATATATATATATATATATATATATATATATATATATATATATATATATATATATATATATATATATATATATATATATATATATATATATATATATATATATATATATATATATATATATATATATATATTTTATTTATTCATATTTGAATGATTTTGAATCTATCTCAGAGGAAGCTGAATAATTTGGATAGTATTTATTTGAATAAATACAGAGTGCGTAAAAAAGTATTTTGACCTACCAGGAAATTTGAAGTTCATAATGAATAACGAATCCATTCAGTTGCAACATTATTGTTATTGTGATAAGAAAGAAGATCTAAGGATTTATCATTCACATTCTCATGAAAAAAGAATGGACAATAAACACGTGATATGGAAGCAGGTTTAGAACTGGAATGAGTTTCTTTAAATATTGTAGATATGTTTTACCATTTCAACTATTATAAATGTATTTTAATTCAAAGTTACTGATTCAAACTGCAAAACTATTTGAATATTAACTTATTAAAAACAAATATATTGCATTTATTAAAAAGAGCTTGAAGGCTATAAATCAGTAAATATATCAACAAACATCGATATATTACTGATTTATAGTCTTCAAGCTCTTTTTAATAAATTCAATGGAAAAAAAATCAGTGGTGAAATTGGAAAAAAAAGTTCGTATAAAAATATATTTGATTCTAAATAATAAGTTTTGCTGTGTTCCATTCAGCCACATTTTACCTCCCTTCTTAAGACTTAGTAAATACCATTTCCTAATAAATATTTTACTTTTATTACAGATCTTGAGTTATTTTATATAGTTTGACAAGTTTGACTTGTTATTCTGAATCCATGTACTCTTGATCAAATAATACTAATTCATCACAATGAACTTTTATTAACTTTTTTATATAGGTAACCCAAGTAGAAGGCGGTCTAAAATTTTCTCAAATTTTTGTTGATAATAAAAAAAAGAGCAATTTATATTGATTTAGTTTGATTTTCAATTCTACCTGAAGATGACAGTGATTCTGTCGAAATATATTGTAGTAAAATATATACATTGGATTTGGTGCTTTTCGTTTTATAAAATTAGTATTTGTTAATAACTATAATTAGAAAAAAATTTAAATAGTAATTTTAAATAGTAATAAATTATTACTAAAAATAATAATTAAGAAAGTTAATTTTAATATAAATATTGATTAAAAATTTAGGATCGAATAAAATCGAGAATTATTTATTAATCTTCTTTTTATAAATTATTTATTTACAAAAAGTTCGCGGAACCCCTGCTATCAGTCCACGGAACCAACTTTGGGAAACGCTGAACTAGATATTTGTTTAGCCCGACCCTGTAGTATTTTGTCAACTCAAAGTGTTCGATGGGCCGTCCTCTGTCATTTAATATTTGTAATGATTCGGTCCACTTATCACAGGAAACACAAATCGGAAAGAAGCGATGTTGGTGTCGTTGGTCATTTCCCACAATGAATATTAAGCCAAAAAAATTGGAAAGAATTTTCGCCAAGATGAGTGGAAAGGGTTAACTATTGATTTTTAATTATCAACTATTTACCGTGTGACATATTTTACAGTAGATAAATTAGGCAAATACCTATGGCACCAAATCTTCGATAAATATTTTTCCTCTTTAAAATTTCAAAGCCGTTAATGTTTTCGATTCACATTAATTGTCGTGTTCTTGGATTTGTTCAGAGGTTGATAATTCTATTATTTGACATGTTTGATAAAATACTTTATTGATTTCATTTGTTTTTTGTTATTATTTATTATGTTGTGCTTGTGTTGAGTTTTTTTGTTGTTAGTAGTATTTTTTAGTAAATCAATATTTTATTGAAAATAAGTAACAATTATTTTTTACATTCATAAATTTTAATATTTAATTATTTTTATTTTTTTAACGTTTTATGTTTGATATTATCCATTGAATGAATGCCAAGACAGTTATGTAGGAACATAAAACTAATTCGTACAATATATTTCTTGAAAGTGACACCAAATTCACCGATCATAGAAATATATGCTCCAACATTAAAGGGTTTCATGAAAGCATTGATACCTGATCTGACGATTAATGAATTCAGCTTTGGTCATACCTATTCCAGTATCGTGCAATGTCAAAGTATTGGAATCTTTATCTGGAATAACTTTAATAATTTACTCCTTTTGGGTATCCAAGACTATTGAGTTCTAGTAACGAACTTTATCAAGTGCATCACTAGCACTGGAAATCAATCCTATAAAAATGTCTTTGTTTGAATAGAAGGTATTGATGAATCAACTAAGAGACCCCAGCATCTCGGATGTTTGACATTCTTTTAATAGATTTTAAACACTGGCCTGAAGTATAACTATGGCATAACGCAAAAACTGCCTTTAACTGTGATTTTAATTTTATTTAATACCGGTCAATCTTTTTCTGGTTAGCTTAAGCTTCTTCAACTTTCTAGAAACCTTTGATTGCGTCGTATTTATTCCGAATTCGTTGCTCAAGAGGGTTTTTACCTCATCCTGTATAAGTGAGTTGTTGCAGCTTATAATGTTGAGTATTCCCTCTCTTCCGGATTTAGAGTCGATGACCTCTGACAACAGGTCCTCCTACACTTCTCAGCGGCCGGTACAAACTCGATTTTATTCTGTACGTCTATTAGGATCTTTCTAACAGTCTTTCTATCCAGTTGAAAGGTTTCTGAAAGATCCTTAATGGTAGAATTTGGTTTTTTGGAAGAATTTATTACACGATCTCTATGTCGATCTCTTCCTTGCTTTGCGACCCATATTGTGAGGTTATTTTTTCAAAACTTTTAATTAAAAAGGTATATTGATTTGCATACCTTGTAATTGTGAATGCAGTCATATAGTGCCGCGGTAACAAGATTTTAAGTCTCTTTAATTGTGAAATTTTTTCTTAATTATGTATATTTTCGTCGCTACCCATATATGACATTTTTTCGGATAACGCCGTGCTTTCTGAAACCATTTAACAACTGTAACCGGTGTATGACTATATATGATTATTCTTTTTATTAATTTCCACTGTTTTATTATTATAATTATTTTAAATGTTGATATTTTTTAATAATTATAAAACGTACATACTTTACACATGACCTACTTATTTTTAGACTTGACTTAGATATTTATATACTACTTAATTTTAGACAACCTATTATTATATATTCTAATTAATTTTGAGCAAAATTGACCTACTTTCCTACATCTATCTACTATTCAGTTTATTTCCACCATTTTATTTTACAGTGTTATTTCGTATTATAAATTAATTTATAATTATGAATAATTAGTTATGTTTAAGAATAAGCAATTTATAATTAATTATAATAA
This sequence comes from Schmidtea polychroa, assembly GCA_959609185.1. NCBI lineage: Eukaryota > Metazoa > Platyhelminthes > Tricladida > Dugesiidae > Schmidtea > Schmidtea polychroa. The sequence goes on from CAUHTR010007809.1 coordinate 106,096, forward strand.
ATACTTTACGATGGCGAATATCCCTGTAAAATTATGAATATACGAGAAATACAGTTGCGTAGTCAAGGGGGTTACGGGGATATGCCTATACAACATCAGAGCTGTAGCTAGGTAGCCCGGCGCCGAGTTGAAGGGCGCCAAAACTGTGAAATGATCATTTAAATTTTTTTTTTCTTTTTTTCATATTAAATTTTTATATTCTGCTTTCCATATTTACTGTTTTCAAAAGTTAAACTAAAACAAAACTGTTTTTCTGGTCTATCTAAAGGTTTTTGCAAACGGGCGACTAAATCCGGAGGTGGCTGATCATGAAAACAGTTTTGAGCATAGAAAATGCTACTTAGCCTCGAAAGATCTTGAAAATCGTTTAAAAGAAGGAAGGACAATTGATGATAATCTTTAATTTAATTTATCTTTAATTTCTTTTATTTAGAATTCAATGTTAAATGTTAAAGTTGATCACTTGATCTTCTCAAATATATTATAATAGTAACCTTAATAGGAACTTAATGATCAAAACTCTGAACTTAGGTTTAATAAATACGGAGTAAATAAATTTTCAATATTAATGTATATACAGTGTATACACATGTATAATTAATATTTATAATTAATTGGTTTTCGTTATAATATAAGTTTGGTTAAGCATTGTATAGCTTTGCATCTTAATTTGACTCTTCAAAACCAATTCCATTCCTGTAAGTACATAATTAATGGGAGTGGCGGATTATTTTGGCACCAGGGGCGCCATTTTCCCTAGTTACGGCTCTGTACAACATGCCTATACAATCATCGATATAATTATTTTAATCAGCCTCATTAAAGATTAAAATCAAATATTTTATAGAGGAATATATTCTAATTATAACAAAATATAATTTATTTAACCAATAAACATACCAAGGAAAGTAATCTTTAATAAAGGAACCGTTTCGCTATATACTGATGAGCACAGAAAAACTACGCTTAAACTTTGCCAAAGAATAATTCTAAAATCTAGATGGGAAATAAAGAGTTCTTAGTGAACAGATTCGTTACCATCACTTTGAAAAATCTCATCTAAATAGAGTTTGTCAGGAATCAACCAAAATTTCTCAATTAATTTTTTAGTCATGATTTCTGAGAATTCAAATTGTCCTCCATTCAAATTTGAATTCTAAAATAATATCATAACTGTCATAAGCTTGCGCAACAGAGAACAAATTATTTAGTTTAATTTAGTAATCGGTTGGCGTTGGTGGTAATATTATATCTAGTTCAAAATTGTGTTTTAACCGTATATTCAACCTAGGCTGTGCACAATAATATTGTTAAAATATTGCAATATATTTTTATTACAATACAATATATTGCAATATATTTTTATTTCAATACAATATATTGCAATATATTTTTATTTCAATACAATATATTGCAGTACAATATATTGCAATATATTTTTATTTCAATACAATATAATATAATATATTTTTTCCAATACTATGTTAATATGTAATTTATATTATTTATTATTTTCTTATTTTTTTAATATAATGTATTGAAATATTTGTAAATAATTTGAATTTAAAGTTGATCAATACAGTAAAACACAATTTATAATGTTTTTATTTTATTAAACTTTCAATAAAACAATAATTGAGATGGAAACTTTTTGTGTTCAATTTCTTTTAATAAATAAATATTTATTGTATATAATTATTTATTTTAAATGAATTAATATGGCTTCATTGTTCTATTAGTTCTATTAATTTAATACTTTCAAATGCAATTTAACTTATAAAAGAATTATCATTAGACTATAATATAACATAATAGTAAGCAATACAATATATTGTTATTGTAACGCAATACAATACAAAAGATTGTTATTGTGACCCAATACAATACAATATATTGTTATTGTGGTCTAATACAATACAATATATTGTTATTGTAGCCCAATACAATACAATATATTGTTATTGTAGCCCAATACAATACAATATATTGTTATTGTGGTCTAATACAATACAATATATTGTTATTGTAGCCCAATACAATACAATATATTGTTATTGTGGTCTAATACAATACAATATATTGTTATTGTAGCCCAATACAATGCAATATATTGTTATTGCTCAGACAAGCAATATATTGTATTGTTAACAATATATTGCAATATATTGTCAGTACAATATATTGTTGCGCAGCCTTGTATTCAACCATTAAGTAAGTATATTTATTCATTGTGCGATATTTAAATCTAATTAAAACTCTTTTTATTAACAACATATATATGTGTAGATAAAAATTTTATTTAAGTTATCAACATTTGATGAGAGTCTTAAATTTTCCGGTTATTTTAATTACAGATATTTTAATTTAGATTATCCATTATGTCAAAAAAACTTAAAAGAACACTTAATGAGGAAAACAGAGCTTTTAATGAAGAATGGCAGCTGCAATATTATCTTATTTCTATGAAAGATAAAATGGTTTGTTTGTTATGTAATTATGTTACTGACAACTTTAAAAAACTATAATACGAACCAGCATTATATATCTCACAAATATCGCAAATATGTTAAACTCGAAGGCCAACCTCGTAAATCTGCACTTCAGAAAATGAAAAAAGAAACACAGGATCAAACACTATCTTTCAGTGCTTTTACTAAGCAAGGATCCGCTTCAACTGATGCCACATTCAAAATAGCGTATATACTTGGAAAAAGAGGTAAGCCATTTAGTGATGTTGAAATGATAAAGGAATGCATTGTTGAAGCAGTTGGATGCTTAGATCCTGAAAAAATTGAAATATATAAACAACTACGTCTTTCAAGAAGGATAGACAACACGAATTAGCTTACAATGTAACAGAACAGCTTCGCACAATAATTCAAGAAAAGGATGTATATTTTTCAATAGCATTAGATGAATCTACTGATAACACTGACTCAGCTCAGGTATTATATTTTATTCGTGCCATAACTGAAGATTTTCAATGTTATGAGGAACTGCTCGGTTTGGGCACTCTCACTGGAAGAACTCGTGGAATAGATATCCATGATAACTTTAAAAAATATATGTCGTGAAGCAGGACTAAAACTTGATAATGTGATTAGTGTGTGCACTGACGGTGCACCTTCCATGAAAGGCAAAAAATAGGGATTTGTTTCATTGTTAAAAAAACAATTTAAATTTACAAACATTAATTTCATTTCATTGTATATTGCACCAACAAAATCTTTGTGCTTTAAGCAATACTATAGAGAAAATTATTGTACTTGTTAATTTTATCCGAGCAAATGCAACACGACATCGAAACTTGCTTATATCAGATGCTGAGACATATAGTGTAGATCTACCGTATCATTGTAAAGTGCGCTGGCTATCAAGAGGAGAGGTTTTAGTCAAAGTTTTATCATTGCGAGAACAAATCGTGAAATTTTATGAGGAACAAAACGAGCATTGCGATTTACTAGATGACGAATTTTGCAGAAATAGTGCATTTTTGTGTGATATTATGGTAAAGCAGAACGATTTAAATATTTCTTTGCAAGGTAAAGCAAAACATATTTATAATATGTGGCAAAAAATTCAGGCATTTCGAAAAAAATTATTATTTTTCAAAACTATTTTATCTCGATCGGAAATTTCTGGAGAACATTTTCCGCAATTAGCAAAAATATTAAATGAACAAGAACCTAGAAGTTTCATATCTCAAGATTACATAACTGTTTTGGACTCATTAATTGAAGAATATAAGGAACGGTTTTCTGATTTTGAAGAACATACTCTGACAATGAAATTAGCATTTGAACCACATATAGTTGATATCTCAAAAGCACCTAGCGAACTACAGATGGAATTGTTTGAGTTATGTGAAGATAATATTATAAAGTCTCTTTTTGATGCAAAGAAAGATCCGATTGAAATATGGAAGAATGCAATTGAATACCCATGTTTACGCGAACATGCTCGTAGACCTATTTCTTGCTTTGGAAATACTTACTGCTGCGAATCAATTTTTTCATATTTAACACAAATTAAGACCAACTTAAGGACTCAGATAACTGATATTCACTTAGAAGATCAACTTAAGTTACGTGTTACTAAGCTGGAACCTGATATCAAATTTCTTTACAATAAAAAGCAGACACAAAAGTCCCATTAAATTGGTTATGTGGACTTGTATATTTTTTATATCTTTTTATATTTTAAAAATGGGCTATGCATGTGTTTTATATCGAACTAATAAAAGAAAATTGGGTTTGTGAAATTATCATTTATTGTTTTAATTTTTATTTTTTGTGCTTCCAGAAAAATAGTAATATTACGATCTACAAAATTATAATTGGCCTTTTATGGTAAAAAGGTTCCCCATCCCTGATCTATTATCAACTGAATAAACTCTTGGTGCTTCTCTTTATTTCTGTTTTCTATTTAATTTTCTCTGCTTCAATTTTATTTAAATTTGGTTCATCCAAACTGTTCTCTCAATTGTTTCTCCAAACTGTTCGCTAAATTGTTCTCTCACTTGTTCTCTTAATTCTTTCTAAATTGATCATCTCAAGACTCAATTCTAATAATTGTAATTCCACAGTATTTACTTTAAACTTGCTCATAAAATAAATTTTCAAGATCTTCCGATATTTTAGAAATTTAATAGTTTTTTCTATTTTTTAACATAATTGATTTAATTTATCAAAATCTGTAATAACAAAGAATTTTCCTAAACATAAAGATCTAAACTTTTTGATTTCTACTTAGTTACTCACTTTATATAAATATTTATATTGCTCTAATATTTTGATCAATTGGTAAGATTTGGTACCGTTTTTTCGAAAATAAATTAATAATAAAACTATAAAAATTTTATAAAATTTTTGTAAGATATTTTTATTGATTAAATTCCTCTAAATGCTTGAATTCCTACTTACTAATAAGAATAAGAATAAGAAGCTGATATTGGAAGGACATATTTTTTATATGGACAAGAAAATCGATAGTGTGGTCTATTGGAAGTGTCATTTATGTGGGCTTTATAGATGTAAAGCAAGAGCGGTGACTGATAATGATGTATTGGTGAAGCGAATCAAAGATCACAACCATGTTTTTGATTTAGTAACTTTGGAAGTATCCAGATCTTTCTCGCGATCTAAAGAACTGGCTCTGGCTTCCCGTGAAACGCCCCAAAATATTGTTTCGAGAAGCCTGATTGAAGCTCCCAGAATTATTTATTCAAATCTTCCAACACCACATAATTTAAAAAGATCTGTCCGAAGAATTCGAAAATCAAATAGCCTAAATGTGGTGCTTCCATTGGCTATTGCTGATATAGTAATCCCCGATGCATATAAACTAACATTTAAAAATGAAGACTTTTTTTAGCTTCAACAGAAGAATCTAATGATAAAAGTTTTATTTTTTCGACATTGGCAAATTTAAGAATTCTAGAAAGTTCTAAAGAGTGGTATATGGATGGAACATTTAAAATTGTTCCACTTTTATTCAACCAGCTTTTGACAATACATGTAATACGATATAATGTGTCAATTCCTTTAGTATATGTGCTTATGCCAAATAGAACGATAGAAGCATATAAAGCTGTTTTGGAAAAGAAAAGCGCTTTTAGGGAAAATGATTTCTATAGATAGTGGATTCTCTGAAGATTTATCCACTTTATTCCATTATAAAACATTTGCTGCTTTAGCATATTTGCCTACCAATCTTATTGTTCAAGGTTTTGAATTGATTGCTTCTTCCTTAGAACCTAATGAGTCATTGAATGAATTTTCATTATATTTTGAAGATAACTTCATTGGGCATTTTGGAATAAATAATTTACGGCGCTCACCAAAATTTCCTATTTCAATGTAGAGTATCTATGAAAATATTGTTGAGAATATGCCTAAAACCAATAATAACATTGAAGGTTGGCATAGGGGATTTTCAGAGATTGTAGCAGGAAATCATCCTAATCTTTGGAGTTTTTTAGAATCTATTAAAACTGAGCAAAACCTTTCTGAGGTAAAAATTGATCAGTTGCAAAGCGGGTTAAAATTCCCTTCTCAAACTCGTGCTATCAGCCATAATACAGAACAAATTTCAACTATAGTGTCTGAATTTAGCCTCGAGCCTTATGATATTAATCGTTATCTAACTCTTATCGCCTCCTTAATTTGAATAAATATTCGATTAATATTGTTGATTCTTAACCGTCTTTTTAAATTGTGTAAATCTAGTCATGATTTTTAATAAATATTTTTAAAAATTGTTTATCAAATGTTAAAATTTTATTAAAAATGAATTGTTTTTCGAAAAAATGGTTCTCTACCAATTGGTAACTGTAATATTTAATATTTACGTATCAGATTTTAATCCAGCTTTCGTGATGAAGCTAAACGGACTAAGAAGAAATTATTTTTTCCTTTCTAATAAAGTTTGATTTTAAAAATTTTTTATTTAGATTTTTATTGTAACATAACCAATATAACCAAATATAAATTCCTAACAACCGTGTAGAGAATTTCAAAATTTACCTTGACAGATTTATCAACGAGTTTCAATAGGGAATATAGAGAATTTATAATATTCACATCTTTATTGAGTATAACTTTGAAGCATAATATCTATGAAATAAATGGGGTAAAAACGCTACCGTTTCATCTATCAACTCACAGTAATGTTCACCAAATCGAGCAGATTGCAATTAAAAATTACAGACACATTCTTACCATTCACAATAGTTGAATCAGTCAAAGATTTATAAATCTAGTCAGAAATCGATCAAATCTAACAAGGATCACATCATTTAAGACTCACTATCAACTGAGTCGCTTCCATACAAACCAACGACTCGCTATTGAGCATTTTCATTATGGAAAATTCAACTAGAAGATTATTCAACACTTCTGGAATCATAAGATTTGGTGACAAGCACAAACGGGCTAAGTAATCTAACATAAACATTCGATATGGTCTCACTAAATTATAAATTATAATAATTACCCTTATAGAAATTGCCGATATTAGAGGTNAAACCTTTCTGAGGTAAAAATTGATCAGTTGCAAAGCGGGTTAAAATTCCCTTCTCAAACTCGTGCTATCAGCCATAATACAGAACAAATTTCAACTATAGTGTCTGAATTTAGCCTCGAGCCTTATGATATTAATCGTTATCTAACTCTTATCGCCTCCTTAATTTGAATAAATATTCGATTAATATTGTTGATTCTTAACCGTCTTTTTAAATTGTGTAAATCTAGTCATGATTTTTAATAAATATTTTTAAAAATTGTTTATCAAATGTTAAAATTTTATTAAAAATGAATTGTTTTTCGAAAAAATGGTTCTCTACCAATTGGTAACTGTAATATTTAATATTTACGTATCAGATTTTAATCCAGCTTTCGTGATGAAGCTAAACGGACTAAGAAGAAATTATTTTTTCCTTTCTAATAAAGTTTGATTTTAAAAAATTTTTTATTTAGATTTTTATTGTAACATAACCAATATAACCAAATATAAATTCCTAACAACCGTGTAGAGAATTTCAAAATTTACCTTGACAGATTTATCAACGAGTTTCAATAGGGAATATAGAGAATTTATAATATTCACATCTTTATTGAGTATAACTTTGAAGCATAATATCTATGAAATAAATGGGGTAAAAACGCTACCGTTTCATCTATCAACTCACAGTAATGTTCACCAAATCGAGCAGATTGCAATTAAAAATTACAGACACATTCTTACCATTCACAATAGTTGAATCAGTCAAAGATTTATAAATCTAGTCAGAAATCGATCAAATCTAACAAGGATCACATCATTTAAGACTCACTATCAACTGAGTCGCTTCCATACAAACCAACGACTCGCTATTGAGCATTTTCATTATGGAAAATTCAACTAGAAGATTATTCAACACTTCTGGAATCATAAGATTTGGTGACAAGCACAAACGGGCTAAGTAATCTAACATAAACATTCGATATGGTCTCACTAAATTATAAATTATAATAATTACCCTTATAGAAATTGCCGATATTAGAGGTAGATTTGTCAGACGTCTCCAATAATATCTAGAATTTATCAGCAATTTTAACTATTCCTTTCATTAATAAAATACATTATTTCTACAATTTCTCGATTTGAAAGTGGCAGGTAAAAGTTGTACAAGAAGGTAATTAATACAGAACTATTCATTAATTAATACAAATATTCATTAAAACTTTATATCTAATAGAATTTTCTAATTTTCTATATTCTAAAGTGTTATTTAAATGAAATTTCAGATTCAAATTTAATATTTTTTGAATATCGGTAAATATGTATCAGCCAGTAGATGGATGTGTCCATTCCCCACCACTACCCCCCCCCCCGGAAAATATCTAGGTCAACTCAGAATTTAATGTAGGTCACGAAAATATATAGTGTGTATATACAAACAAATGCTTAGTTTCCACGAAAATGAGCTCCAAAGTTTCTAAATTAAAATGTAGGTCATGCCTTAATATAACAACTTTCATATATAAATTATATCAAACATAGAAAATCTTATATTATAGAAAATAATTCAAAAGATTCTCGTCACTTCTCGTTTCACTCTGTTCTGAACTCTGTTTAATTATACCTTTAAATGTTCCTTTAAATTCTCCTTATGATTCTCTTTTTAACTCTCAAACTTTAATTCTCCTTTTTGCTCTCGTTTTCTCGGTTTTGTCTCTAATTTTGTTGAACTTTTGTTTCTAATTTCATTCTATTTTTGTTCTGATTTCTCGGTCAACTGTTCTGATTTATATAGCCTGTTTCATTTGTGGCACTGGCGACAGATTGTGTTTTCCATTTTCCTTTTCCTTTTTTCTTTCTCCTGCTTTCCCCGACTGTACCATTTTTATCTCTGACAGCTGTCAAGTTGTTTTCCCTTTTTCCTTTTCTGTTTGATCGCCTTCTCCCATTAATTCTGTTATCACTGACAAACTGTCGAGATAAGGATATTGTTGTTTTCCTTTTCCCATGATTTCAAAATTCCTTTCCCTTTCTGTACTAATTAATTAGTACTGACCTTGGTTTTTATTTTCCTGTGTGTTTCCTTTTATTTTCTTTATATTTCTCATTTTTAATTTATTTTTACTTCCGTTTTCTTTTCTGAGTTCTAATAGATCATCCCGTTTGTCATGGCGATCTTCCCCTCAGGTAATTTTATTTATTTCTATAAATTGTTATTTAGGTATCCTCAACAAATTTACAATCAATTCAAAATGTCCACAAATCTATTAATTGTTCTTGGTAGAAAATGGTAAATTTAATTTTATTATTTACTTTAGTATTATTATTTAGAAAGTAGAGCAGTTAATGCCCAAATATTTTATTAATATTATTTTAGATCTTTCTATCAGAGATTGGTATGAGATCAAGGAGAATGAAGATCTCCTTGATGTTTCCAGAATATTTGAACACGGTAAATTGTTAGTTTGGTCCATAAATTTGTCCTGTCTTTTAGAACAAAATGAAACTAAAAATTTATTTATTAAAAATCCCATTTAATCAGTAAAATATTTTCCATTATGTTCTATTACATTTCTCCATCTCTCCAGCAGTTATATAATCCCGCGCTCATAGAAGCTCTGAGGTTTCTGGGTGAAGAAATGTTTACAGGTGACTTTTCAACTCTTTCAAGGAATACAATATCTTAACCCCTAAGCTATTTTGAAGTGATCTAATAATTGGTAATCGGAAGGTGCAAGGTCGGAAGAGTATGGTCGATGTTCCAAATCATCAAAATTGAGTTGTGATAACTTGTTCCGGTGGCCAAAGACATACGGGCCATTGCATGATTCTCTGCAAGAAATTTTCCTGCCGTAAACCAAGATTATTTGAGCTTAGAATTAAAATACAAAATCCATTTTTCATCTCCTGTGACCAAGCACTTTAAAAATGGATCTATAATGTTCCTATTCAATAGAGTTTTGTATGCATTAAAGCGTTCTTTCAAATTTTTCCTGTTAAATCATGCGGTAACCATACATCGACCTTGCTGACCAAATTTCTAATTTCATTTCATTATATTATTTTTTCCTGCATTATCCATTCTCATCAAGTTCTCGGGTTACACATACAGAATCAAATAACTACTCGTAATCGTCTAACTCAAATCCTTTATACGTTAGGATAATTATTCCCTCGTTTCCCATGATTTCTTTTCACATTTATTTCATAAAATGGGGCACATAGTTTGATAACTATTTCAGATTTCCCTAAACTCAAAGGCATCTTACTCAATTTCGTTAAGATTTCAATAGGTTTTTGAAGACTTTCTTCTGGATCTTAGGCAGTGTAATTGCACGGTAGTAATAAGAAAAATAAAAAAATGATCACAGAATGCCGAACGAATTCAACAATCTTACGATACAAATGAATAAATTGTCATGTGTGATAGCTATCGAAATACTGTATATACCGACCATCTCAAATCCTTTCCGAGAGTTGAAAGATATCAAATCCAAAATCCAAACACAAAAATCAACCAAAATCAACAGATGGATGTATTTCACACACCATGTTCTATCACCCGCAGAAAAGGACCAACTCATCATGTTCGTAGAGACAAGAATGATATGTGACATCAATAACAATCAAAGACCTATGGGAATGTGTATTCGAAATTTCAAAGAAACAGTAGTCAGGGATAAAAGGATCACACACAGAACAAAGAAAACATCATCGGCAATGAAGACGAGTATCGAGCACTTGTGGAGATTCAAGAACTTCTGTGTGAACAAATAAGAGTGGGGTATGACATCATAAGCTAACTAAAAGCCTTAATACTGGACTTGGATAATATGATGAGAGTAAGAGAGATGGCGAATGAAATCATTCGTAAAAAACGTGGCTCCTCACAAGATTAAATTGTCAAACTTGGAATACAAAGTCATGAAGCATCATAAAAGATGGTATAAAGATAGAGCGATCAACGAAATCCTCAAGAAACCGGAACCATTTTCAGCAAGGCAGACCACAGCGATCATAAAAGTCATATATGACATTAGTAGCAACGCAATGGGAGGAAGTAATAAAATGGAATACAGCGATCCAGCTAGATAATCGAAAGGAAGATGACCAACAACCATAAACAAGTAATTGGGATAATGTTGTATATATAAATGACGAGGACATGTATATCGAACCACCATAGTTTGAATTTAAATTCCACAGGTATGGAACCCGAATAACTTTCGAGGACGAATACAGAGACAGTGACAATGACATAACAGTTAATAATTATTAAATACACTAAGAATATTTTAATATTTTTTATGTTTACAAATACAGATTACTGAAACTAACGGATTATATAATTGTATGCTTGGCAGTTATAGCGTCATCTATTCCAACTGCCTCGCAGCGTAATATTACAGCCTTTACCATTATTTCATTTAATTTAAACAATTGTTCATCGATCACTGACAGTTTCAAATAGCGTTCAAAATATTTTATAAAATATATCATCAATTAAATTTAGATTAATTTATTTAATATTTCATACTCAGATACATTAAATATAATGAGTCCAACCAAAGAACCAAATAACAAATTCTGACAGAATCTATACCGTAGAGCTTACAAAAATGCCGGCATTGCGAGGCATTCACAGAAACAAGCAGTAAATCAAGGGACTTGATATTGTATATAGAAACGAATAAATGTCATTAAAATAAGTTTTCGTGGTTTTATGCCGAGAGAGGAGAGGATTAAGAAAGGGACCACAAGAGAAATTAGTTGCAGATCTATCGGTAGCCCGTGAACATTTGACAATTATAGTGTACATATATATGCACGCTTTACGCAAATGCTTAACCATTCAATACAGTACCAAGATTGAACAATCAACGGGTGGTAGACAACGATTGTATTCTGGGTTATACCTGTATTCCACGAATTCTAAGAAAATTCACTTTTATGAGTTGTTATGAGTTGTCAGTTATTTTACAAGAAATATTTTATTTTAACAAAAGGAAATGACTAAATTTGTTTTCATATTTGTTTTCAAATTTGTTTTCATACCAGGAGTTTTGCCAGAAATGATTTATCGTGTATATACATTTCATGTGCAAACAACTTATTGCCCTGAAGACTGACTGTGGTAAATAATAGCATAATGTTCATTTCCCAAATTTTGAAGCAGTACCTTAAACTGCCTGTGATTAAGCGCCCTTCCTCTGATAAAGTTTATCAGACCTGATAACAGGGTCAATAACATGTTTTATATTCAGCGCAGCCTTACACAGATTTTCCTGGTGAATAACACAATGGATAGGTAACAGTGTATGGTCAGGATATTCTTGTTTAATTTTATTATTTATTAACTTTACCGGACCCACTTTTCAACAGTCAAAGCACCCACTCCATCGACAGTTACACTTACCATATTGTTTCACGCCAATCCATTTTTTCAACACTCAAATCGGTAAGCTGGAAAACGAGTGTTAATTCCCTGTATAAATATCAACAATTGTTCAGTATCCTGTACATCGGTACTTTCGTTCAATGCAAGAGAGTAGCACAAAAAATCCTTGCTTGAATCTCAAAATTGGTGCATCAAATTACCATTTTATAGTTTCAGCACGCCGGTCTACCTTCACCTTGATAGAGAAATGCGGTTAAATTTTATTCTCTGTTCTGGACACAATATTTCCTGATTTTGACAAGCACTTCTTGACGAACTCACCATCAGAAAAAAGCTTGTTCCGCTTTACAATCTTATGGGCCAGTATCAAGCTGGCTCCAGTTGCAGCATCTTGCATTTTAAAACTGTTTGGTGAAATATTTTGCTGCTTTTTTTAAATTATTAACTAATTCTTGTCATTTTCATCGTTCCTTAAATTTTGTTCGAAATCTAAATGTTTTGTTTGGTAGTGTCTTTTTAAATTATACTCTTTAACCCTTACAACACTCCTGGGATATTTTATATCCCAAACATTTTTGAAAAATTATTTCTATGCCATCTTTTTTATAATGAGAAAATGGGCGGTGTAGACTTCTGTGACCGTTTACGACCTGAATAGAAGGTCAGCTAAATGGTGGAAGAAAGTCTCATACAAAGTTCTAATGATGTCAGTAACAAATAGTTTTATTATAAAAAATTAATCATTTTCTGAAGAAATAAAATTCAGTGTTGACACAGTAAACAAGCTGCTTTGCTCTCAACGTTCGTGAAACAATATTTTGCAGTCCACTTGTCATTAAAAATGCGACATTCGTTCTCAATCTTTCTTTTTTTAGCAGCACATTTATAAAAAATTTATTTTAAACTTTATTAAAAATATTAAAATATATACGTAATTTTGATAATTATTATTCACTAATCAATTCTAGTGAAAATTATAGTTGAATAAAATTGACATATACATAGAATTATAAGATGTACGTACTTGCGGCCCGCATATATATCTATATAGAATTAATAAAAACATGAAAATACTGATTGGTTTGGCTTAGCGAATTAACAAGAAATTAAACTGAAACTTTGATAGATTATGAGAAAATTAGATTATTCAGGATTCCTCATAAATTTATCAAAAATGTTATAATAAGTAATTATTTTTTAATTCGAGTAACATACAAATTTATCTCAATGTCATTTTTCTTTCGAGGCTCTACTGGGCGGAAAAAGATTTTTCAAACAAAAGAAATTTCAGCATGACTACATATAATTCTGCAGTTTGAAGATTTAAAAATTCCACTGGGATATATTTTATACGTAAAGATGACATGAAAAAGAAAATTCAAGACGCGATGAAAAGAAGAGTGATTGATTCAATGTCAAGAATCAAAATAAAAGCATAATAATGGGGAAATTATAATAAAATATTAAAAATTTATTTTACCTTTATTAATTTGATAAATTTAACTGAGAACATTACTGGGCTACAATTAAGGCTTTCTAATAATTTCGATGTGCATGCATTTTCGATGCTTTCCAACATGGTAAGTTTCTCATTGTCACTAGATGTAACACAAATTTGTTATTTAAATTATCTTTATTATTTAATATTATAGTTTTCTTTTACAACGGATGCTCAATATTCAATCATATAATAGGCATTTTGATATACCATTTACGAAATCTGTAAATGTTACACCCGTAACAAGGATTTAATTTTTCTTTCAAAATATCATATTAGAAATAGAAATAATTAGAAGCGCTCTGGACAACAAGTTTTGTCCGATTTTTTTTCTGGCGAAGATTTAACCCCAATAACAAACTGCAATTTAACTAATATTGTACAAACAGCAGAAACAGAATTAATTTTTAATTTTTTTGGGTGAGTGCGATCAGGTTCTCAAATGTTTTGAGGGTACGAACTGGTTATTAAATATTTTGAATCACACAACTGATCCTAGCCGATAGAAAATGTAATTAATTGGTAATCCGCTTTGAAAAATATCGAAAATATGGACGTAAATTTGTCAAAGCATTTTTTCAAAGAAAAATTTGAAGGAGTTGAAAAAAAGAAGTTGTCTAGAGATCAATTAAAGGAAGCTTTTAAAACCTATGAATTTAATTGGTGATTTAAGCAGAGCTCTTTAATAATGACAAAAGATTTGAGTAAAATGGAAAAATTTGCAAAGGAAGATTTATGGAAATGTTTAATTTTTCAATCCATTAAAACAGTGTTTTCCGACATTTAGTCATCAGAGGACCAACAATCTTAATCTAGAAGAGTTACACAGAAAGAGTCCATCAGTAGCCCATATCTCAATTCAAGACCTGTTTTATTCCGAAAGCTCGCCGAAGCTGAATCATACTGAGAAGCAATAATTGATAATATGTTGAAAGAAATCTAGTCGCAATATTGCCATTTACACAAGTTTAACCTTCCTAAGACCATGTGAGGTAATTGTGTACCACAGCATCATATTTTTTGAAAATTTCTGTTAAATCTAGAACCTATCACATTCGCTCTTTAGTTATTCCAAGTGCGATCATTTAAAACCTTAGTACAGTGAAAAAATATTGTGGTACCAATTAACCCCAAGTGGTATTTCATGCAATAAATTTGATCCGGCCTTAGGAAGGTTAATAATACGCTTATTTTCAAATTAACTCATTTATTCATTTAATATGAATAGAGAATTGTAATTGTTGTAATGATTCAATTAATTCAGAACCCTATGTTGAAGAATATGTCCTCGCAAAGAAAAGGCTGACATATCCATAAATTGTTAATTTTTTTATAACAGTAAATAACCTAATTTGCGGAAAATCTAATTTGAAAGCTTTAAAATCTTTAACATTTAAAATTAATGAATCAATCTCATCGATTAGGAAATAAATCATTTGCAAATTATTAATTTTGGTTCAATGATATATAATGCAAAACTTTTAATATATATTTGTTTGCCAATTTTTTAATTTTAATTATATAATCAACACGGTTTCGATATTACACATTAATGAAAATGCGGGAAACCCTCTTACAATTCTGAGTGTATGTAATATTTCAATAACACGATTTTTATTCCAAACATTTACAAAATTACGTTTTGTACTATGGTCATCGTTAGTAGGAAACTTGCTTAAATGTCTAGATTCTAGAAAATAGGATTCGAGAATTATGGAACTTGCTAAATCGATCTGAGAGGATGGTTTTGTAGATACATATTTCTTTGTTTCACAGTCCTTTTACATGTATAACAAGGTCAAACCCGAACGCTGTAGATAATTTTTGTTTTACAACGGAGTTACAGGAAGTAACTTGAAAAAAACTTTCAAATTTGTAGATTATTATTTGGAAAAATAAACGTTCATTTAAAATGTATTTTCATGTTTATTCATTACCTATGACCACCAAAGTCAGTAATATATATAATATAAAAGTAGTATGTTAACACCAAAGAGAAAATCCCACCCAATCTCATAATAATATCCTCGATATAAACAATGTAAAATCATATTTACGAATGAATCAATCAAATAAACAAATTTCAGTAAATTGTTTGATCAAATATTAATATAAAAATTATTGAATTTTGGAAGGTCACATTATAATCCTCAATTAAAATTAATCAGGTTTGATGGTCAATGTTATGTATTAGCATTATGTTTTATATTGTTGTAGTTTCGACCAGATGAGAAATGAGGGAAATTATATACATATATTGTCTACATGCTCGGGACGTAGACTTTTTGATTCCCCACACCTTATTTATTTTTATGGAAACAATAATTATCTAATATACATGAAATTCAAAATTTTGTCACCATACTATAGACATAGAAATTAAAATTGATAATAAAATTCAAAGAAAAGAATTTAAAAAGGAATAATTCAAGAATAATTGGATAAAGTTTATAATTTAACAGCAAAAGAATTATTTAAAAGCAAGAATTCAAATATTATAAGAAAAGCGAAATACAAGCACGAAATTACTAGCATAGAATGTTTGAGAT
>CAUHTR010007809.1:122639-130139 GCA_959609185.1 Schmidtea polychroa
ACGGCATTTTCCCTTTAGTGTTATGGGCTAATTATCTATATGAAGAAGTTAAATGCAGGAATCGACTATGCACCAGAATTGTGTTAATGATTGAAAATTTGAGTTGCATGGAAAATTAATTTTTGATCTTTCATTATAACTTTTTTTGGAAAATAAAGGACATCGAAAAAAATAAAAAAAATACCTTATAAAATTCATAAGTTTATAATATTTATTACGAAAACAGCAGTCAAATAAAGAACTGTCTGCTATGGTCATTGTAGTTATAACAGATCAGAGATGACAAAAATGTGTACAGGAATGCTTAGCTCATTCCAGGTCGTTTAATTTATTAAAATTTCTATCAATTATGTTAAAGATCACAAAATTTAGGTTTACTCAATAATTAGGGGGGTGATAGATTTTATTTTAATGATTTTGTTTCAATGAAGTCGTTATTTTATTATTTTAAAAATTAACTTTATTATAAATTGTTATTAAATAAAATATCAGACCACCCTATTGAACAACTGGAACTGCTGACATTCAATTCTACTAAGCTACCGAGTAACCAAAAACATGTCAAGCGGGTATTCAAGTCCGTATGAGGAGCACTACATAATACAATCAGGCCTTCACGGGAACAGTCTATGGATAATTCTATAGTCCGGAATAATAATAAATAACGAACCAGTGATTGATAAAATTCCCTTGAAAATGACCTTTCTCCAGTTCTGCTCATCATATTTGAGCAAATCCGATATAGTACATATTTCAATTAGGTCTAATATCACTGTTTCCAATATGTCATTAGTGAATGTGCAATTTTCTGATCTATTGAAAGGCTTACAAATAGCCCAATAAAATAATTAGTGAACCTGATTTCTGATTTCAATATAAACAGTGCATTGATTAACTGAGGGAAAATCATTTGCAGTGACGGCCTGGTAGCAACAAAATTGTATGAGGAGCATAGTACAATACGAGTCACTTCAAGGAATTTGTCAACAGACAAAAGATTAAGGTATTTCTTTCGTTTAATTAAACTCTTATTTAAATATGAATAATGAGTGCATCATATCTGATTGATTGGACTTACCAGCATATATCGTAAATAAGTTGAGAAGAAAATAGAATAGGCAAATCCATGGATAGAATTGATTTGCTGAATGGTTTCTTCCGATAGCACTATATTAGATCGGTCAAGTATAGCAAACCTGTCATTACATCATTTTTTGATATATTATGTAATTAAGTGATGTATTACAATTGACATTTTATCAAAGGATTTAGTAAAGTATTTGATTTCCAACATTAACAGTGAGCATTTATGCGAAACAATTTTGGATTTAACTGGTATTTTTGTAAATTATAACAGATGCTAATAAAAATTATTTAGACTATATTAAATGGAATTATCATTTATGGGTAACCGATTCGGTATATAGTAGTGGACAGGTTAGAATTATCATTTATGAGTAACTGATTCGGTATATAGTGGTGGACAAGATGAAATTATCATTTATGGGTAACTGATTCAATACTACCTTTAACTACCCCTAACTATTACCCTTTGAATACCACCCTTAACTTTCACCTTTAATCTTCGTATCTCGACCACTACCACCACCTACTAACCAATACCTATAATCCTACCACTACCACCTTTCCTTTTCTACCTCCCTCCACCTGTCAACCACCCAAAACTTTCTCATCCACAAGCCTCAAGAAACCTTCACCTTCCAACCAACCTTACTTTCCAACCTCTACCTTCCAATCCCTACCATCCAACCTCTACCTTCAACCTTTACCTTCAACCGTTACCTTCCAACCACTATCCTCTGAACTACCAAAACTCACCAATTATATCCTATATATATTACTGTATTTCCATGCATAACCATATTTATAACCAACATATTTTTATTATAAAGAATTGGAGTCTGAATCAAGAAGCTTCAATACCTCAACATCAACCCATCAGATCTCTCGTTTAACGCTCGAGCGCCAGTTCAGCGTTCGCTGGAATGCACACAAATGCTTTAGACTTCAGAGGGTCGAGAATCTCTCACCTAACGCCCGATGGGCCTTACTGTTCATTAAAATAAAATTTGTTTTTTTTAATCATTTATGGGTAACTGATTCGGTATATAGTGGTGGACAAGATGAAATTATCATTTACGGGTAACTGATTCGGTATATAGTAGTGGACAGGTTGGAATTATCATTTATGAGTTACTGATTCGGTATATAGTGGTGGACAAGATGGAATTATCATTTATGGGTAACTGATTCGGTATATAGTAGTGGACAGGTTGGAATTATCATTTATGGGTAACTGATACGGTATATAGTAGTGGACAGGTTAGAATTATCATTTATGGGTAACTGATTCGGTATATAGTAGTGGACAAGATGGAATTATTATTTACGGGTAACTGATTCGGTATATAGTAGTGGACAGGTTGGAATTATCATTTACGGGTAACTGATTCGGTATATAGTAGTGTACAGGTTGGAATTATCATTTATGGGTAACTGATTCGGTATATAGTAGTGGACAGGTTGGAATTATCATTTATCGGTAACTGATACGGTATAAAGTAGCGGACAGGTTGGAATTATCATTTATGTGTAACTGATTCGGTATATAGTGGTGGACAAGATGAAATTATCATTTACGGGTAACTGATTCCGTATAAAGTAGTGGACAGGTTGGAATTATCATTTATGGGTAACTGATTCGGTATATAGTAGTGGACAGGTTGGAATTATCATTTACGGGTAACTGATTCGGTATATAGTAGTGGACAAGATGAAATTATCATTTATGGGTAACTGATTCGGTATATAATAGTGGAAAAGATGGAATTTTCATTTACGGGTAACTGATTCCGTATAAAGTTAGTGGACAGGTTGGAATTATCATTTATAGGTTACTGATTCGGTATATAGTGGTGTACAAGATGGAATTATCATTTATGGGTAACTGATTCGGTATATAGTGGGGGGACAAGATGATATTTCCTTTATTATTACTGATCCTAAAATAGCACAGTTATGCAAATAATTGTTTTCATTTGAGATTAAAAAAACTTTATGTGATAGAAGTGAACTAGAAAAATTGCCAATCAATTAGGTAAGCTAATAAATGAATAAGGAACAGTAATGATCTCTTTCTGTAAGTCTAAAGTAATTTATTAACATTCAGTGGATTGTGTAAGTGTAACTATTCCTAAAGTGAAATTTGCATCTCAAATAATTCCCCTTGTGAATCAGATTTGGAAAAAGCGTTTTTTAACATTTTTTACCATTTTTCAACATTGGATATTCGTCAGGCAAAAATGCTATTATTAATAAAGCGCATAGTATTGGATAATGTTAGAACTAGGGAATGTAAATTTACCGAGTGTTTGTTTGCCAATTTATCGGTAAACCGTTAAATCCCTAGTTAGAACCGAGCATCATCAGAGATTCACAACAACATGAAGGATACAAATTGCATAATTTTCAACACTTAAATAAATTTGATAGACAGCTGACAATTAAATATATTAAATTACGATCGATAAATATTTCAAAATAGAATCAATGATATTTATTCGATAGCATTTATCATTATAATGAATTTATATTTAATTTTATATATTTTGATGAAATATTATTATTCAAATGGAACAATAAATGGATTTTAGGGTCATCGATTTGTGAATTGGACTCCTCATTTCCAGGAGATCAATTGGAGTTGGATCAATAGGAAATGGAGGAATGATAATTGGCGGGCATCGACAGTGAGTAAAGAAGACAATCAATAAATCGAGGGAAAGGACGGAATGATTAGGAGATATCAGGGAGTAAAGGAGCCAGGGAGGCAAGGAGCCAAGGAGGCAAGGAGTCAGGCAGGCAAGAAGTCATGGGATCAGGGAGGCAAGGAGTCAAGAAATAAAACCCAAGGTGTCCCTACCAGTCAAAGAATAATATAACATATTAAGTATTTATCAAATGTATTGGCCAAGTTGATCAAATATTGATTTCAATTGACAGTAGGTATATAATTATTGATAATTGATTATTATTATTATTATTGAATTTAAACTTTTCTGAATTATTCAGTTATTGTTCAAAACTTATCCGGCAAAAAATAATGGTTTCCATGCCTTCCTTGTGGAGAGCTCTAATTTCCTGGGGGATTTTGCTGCGTTTGTAAGGAAACGCTACCAATTGCAATATAGCATGAAATCGTTCAGAGTTGCTCTGATAACCATTGAGAGGAGGGGGGGGGGCTGGAGGATATGTATGAGGAGATGATATCATTGTGCGCCAATCGGTTACGGGGAATCGTTGCATGGAATAATAATGGAGAGTCAGGAACGGGATAAATATATGAGAATTGAAAGAAAAGAATATTAGAGTTGCTAGGCGAAATGCCAGATTGAATGCGTGTAGCGGTAATTCATACGGGCGGGTGTGGATTAGGTATCGAATTACATTAGCTAATATAAACAAATCACCTAATCAATTCAAATATGAAATCAATGTGCAGATTGATAAATATACATCGCTTTTTCAGTGTGGCTTCAGCTGATTTGTTATTGAGGCTCGCCTGTCCGCTGTTTGCCTGTCGGAACATTTTCCCATTGACGGCCTCAAATAGATCCAGATAGACAATCAACTGCTCATATGGAAACGGTCCTCACGGAATAATACCGGCTTAAATCACAAAATCATGTGAGATCCATTGCTATTGACTATATAGTTTACTTTAGGAATATTGTTAGAGCTTGCAGCCCCAACAGAAATGGTGATTTGATTGATTTATTCATTATGGATGTCAGGAGTGAGAGAAAGTTCCTTGCTGTCAGCTCATTCACAAATAGCATTACCGTTCCGTTGTAACTTATAAATATAACAATTATATCAATTATAATGATAATAATTTCATTTATTTCAATTCAGGTGTGCAGATATGTGAGCAGATAGATGGGTGCAGATAGATGGGTGCAGATAGATGGGTGCAGATAGATGGGTGCAGATAGATGGGTGCAGATAGATGGGTGCAGCTAGATGGGTGCAGATAGATGGGTGCAGATAGATGGGTGCAGATAGATGGGTGCAGCTAGATGGGTGCAGCTAGATGGGTGCAGATAGATGGGTGCAGCTAGATGGGTGCAGCTAGATGGGTGCAGCTAGATGGGTGCAGCTAGATGGGTGCAGATAGATGGGTGCAGATAGATGGGTGCAGATAGATGGGTGCAGATAGATGGGTGCAGATAGATGGGTGCAGCTAGATGGGTGCAGATAGATGGGTGCAGATAGATGGGTGCAGATAGATGGGTGCAGCTAGATGGGTGCAGCTAGATGGGTGCAGCTAGATGGGTGCAGATAGATGGGTGCAGATAGATGGGTGCAGATAGATGGGTGCAGATAGATGGGTGCAGCTAGATGGGTGCAGATAGATGGGTGCAGCTAGATGGGTGCAGATAGATGGGTGCAGATAGATGGGTGCAGATAGATGGGTGCAGATAGATGGGTGCAGATAGATGGGTGCAGATAGATGGGTGCAGATAGATGGGTGCAGCTAGATGGGTGCAGATAGATGGGTGCAGCTAGATGGGTGCAGATAGATGGGTGCAGATAGATGGGTGCAGATAGATGGGTGCAGCTAGATGGGTGCAGCTAGATGGGTGCAGCTAGATGGGTGCAGATAGATGGGTGCAGATAGATGGGTGCAGATAGATGGGTGCAGATAGATGGGTGCAGCTAGATGGGTGCAGATAGATGGGTGCAGATAGATGGGTGCAGATAGATGGGTGCAGCTAGATGGGTGCAGATAGATGGGTGCAGTTAGATGGGTGCAGCTAGATGGGTGCAGCTAGATGGGTACAGATAGATGGGTGCAGCTAGATGGGTGCAGCTAGATGGGTGCAGATAGATGGGTGCAGCTAGATGGGTGCAGCTAGATGGGTGCAGCTAGATGGGTGCAGATAGATGGGTGCAGATAGATGGGTGCAGATAGATGGGTGCAGATAGATGGGTGCAGATAGATGGGTGCAGATAGATGGGTGCAGATAGATGGGTGCAGATAGATGGGTGCAGATAGATGGGTGCAGCTAGATGGGTGCAGATAGATGGGTGCAGATAGATGGGTGCAGATAGATGGGTGCAGCTAGATGGGTGCAGATAGATGGGTGCAGTTAGATGGGTGCAGCTAGATGGGTGCAGCTAGATGGGTGCAGCTAGATGGGTGCAGATAGATGGGTGCAGCTAGATGGGTACAGATAGATGGGTGCAGCTAGATGGGTGCAGCTAGATGGGTGCAGATAGATGGGTACAGATAGATGGGTGCAGATAGATGGGTGCAGCTAGATGGGTGCAGCTAGATGGGTGCAGCTAGATGGGTGCAGATAGATGGGTGCAGATAGATGGGTGCAGCTAGATGGGTGCAGCTAGATGGGTGCAGATAGATGGGTACAGATAGATGGGTGCAGCTAGATGGGTGCAGATAGATGGGTACAGATAGATGGGTACAGATAGATGGGTGCAGCTAGATGGGTGCAGCTAGATGGGTGCAGCTAGATGGGTGCAGCTAGATGGGTGCAGCTAGATGGGTGCAGATAGATGGGTACAGATAGATGGGTGCAGATAGATGGGTGCAGCTAGATGGGTGCAGCTAGATGGGTGCAGATAGATGGGTGCAGATAGATGGGTGCAGCTAGATGGGTGCAGATAGATGGGTGCAGTTAGATGGGTGCAGCTAGATGGGTGCAGCTAGATGGGTGCAGCTAGATGGGTGCAGATAGATGGGTGCAGCTAGATGGGTACAGATAGATGGGTGCAGCTAGATGGGTGCAGCTAGATGGGTGCAGATAGATGGGTACAGATAGATGGGTGCAGATAGATGGGTGCAGCTAGATGGGTGCAGCTAGATGGGTGCAGCTAGATGGGTGCAGATAGATGGGTGCAGCTAGATGGGTGCAGCTAGATGGGTGCAGATAGATGGGTACAGATAGATGGGTGCAGCTAGATGGGTGCAGATAGATGGGTACAGATAGATGGGTACAGATAGATGGGTGCAGCTAGATGGGTGCAGATAGATGGGTACAGATAGATGGGTGCAGCTAGATGGGTGCAGCTAGATGGGTGCAGCTAGATGGGTGCAGATAGATGGGTACAGATAGATGGGTGCAGATAGATGGGTGCAGCTAGATGGGTGCAGCTAGATGGGTGCAGCTAGATGGGTGCAGATAGATGGGTGCAGATAGATGGGTGCAGCTAGATGGGTGCAGCTAGATGGGTGCAGATAGATGGGTACAGATAGATGGGTGCAGCTAGATGGGTGCAGCTAGATGGGTGCAGATAGATGGGTACAGATAGATGGGTGCAGCTAGATGGGTGCAGATAGATGGGTACAGATAGATGGGTACAGATAGATGGGTGCAGCTAGATGGGTGCAGCTAGATGGGTGCAGCTAGATGGGTACAGATAGATGGGTGCAGCTAGATGGGTGCAGCTAGATGGGTG
>CAUHTR010007809.1:135139-173024 GCA_959609185.1 Schmidtea polychroa
ATATATCCGCCATATCCAGCCATGAAACCAGCACAGGTGCTTTATCCACTACCACATTCAATATATAGCAAACAATTGATTGGATATAATCATCCTTTATACTCAGCATCATTGCAAGATCTCGGAGGAATTTCCCTGAAGCATTTTATTGATTTCTCATCACACATCGTTCAATTTATAACTGATCATTTCATAATTATTGTATTAGTTATTATTAATATTTATTTTTCAATTACAACCAGATCAATCAATGAATAAAATGAAGGAAATATATCTAATAATCAAATAATTTCCATCACCTTTATTAGCATTAGCAATCGCCATCAACATTTTCTGTGAATGAATACATAATGATTTTACAATAGTGACGTATTTGTAACGCCCATTGGTAATAGAATTACAATTCACCTGCAACTATGACGTTATATATATATATAATCATAGAAAATTTTAACTTGATTCATTATGCAATTCAAATAATTGGATAAACAAATCAGATTCAAATCAAATTTTTCTAGCAAAATTATTATCACTAATTGACATTAAATATATATTGTCTATGAAAATATTCTTACACTGACAGCATAACTCATTACAATCATCAACATTTTCGAATTTAATATAACCTAAATAATATTCTATTAGCATGTGTTATAATTTACAAAAATACCAGTTAAATCCAAAATTATTTCGCATAAATGCTCACTGTTAATGTTGGAAATCAGATCCAAAGTGTTCGATATTAATTCAAAAGATTCTTGCAAATATTTCATTTTTGTCATTCTGCTAATTTCATTGTTTGTGCAAATTGTAGATAAACATTTCAAACATAATCTGATCAATTTACAATCGGTTTTAACAAAACATTCATAAAATGTTTTATGAAGGCACGGCATAGAAATCATCTTTGTTAATTATAATTATTTATAAAATATTGATAAGTAAGATATCATTTTAAATTCAATAAATATATATTTTTGAATTATTTAAACAAATACATATTTAGAAATCACTTTTGGTGGAAAATATAATGGTCACAACAATGTCTAAGGCAAAAATAAGTATAGTTTAGATAAAATTGTATATCCTTATCAAGAAAGTTTTAAAATCTATTCTTTAAAATATTTTTGTGAATAAATTTTTCAACACAAAATCCAAAGTGGTAAGAATCGTAAAGAGTAAGATGTATTAAAATCTATCTGAAAATAACACGAATAATGGATTTATTTATCGTGTCCAAAAAGTAGTAGTATCAAAGACCACAACAAACCCACATCTTTCTTCCAAACAAAAAAAGGTCCATTTAGTAGAAGTGTTGCCTCTGATGATTGTGTAATGAAAGTTGTTTATTTGTATTCGTTATTTATATCGAGTGTTAAAAGTTATATTAAAATTACGAATGCCAAATGCAAATCCCTATTAGTTATAGAAAACGCGCCAAGTTTCCCCAATGATTTAATTACCCAAATGTTAAAAAGGTCGTTCAGTCGTTCGATCAAGGAATTATATCAACATTCAAAGTGTACTATTACCGTCCAGCATTTAAATTAATTTTATAAAATTTGGAATCTAATTTGAATATTACCACAGTTGACTTCTTGCCTCTTTCTCCAAAAATCCTGTAACGCTAATTTAATATTGAGAAAACTTTTTTCAATTTCATGTCAATAAAATAAAATATTTTAATTTCCGGCATATATGCACGGAATATATTTTAATAATTTTTAACATTTCTTTATTAATTTATTTCTTAGCTACAGATTAGTTTTATAATATTATAATTTCTTTTTGATCGACAGCTGTTTCTTTTTCTTTTTGTAATAAAATAATTACAGACTATTAGATCGCTGATTATTAATATATTTATTATTGTTATTATTATTTTTATTATTTATCTCTAAATTTAATTATTATTGATTAATTTACCCTTTTGTAAAATAATAAATATGTATACGGAAAGATATATTAACAAACTACAAATATAATACAAATAATCCAAAAATAAAATAGGTAAAAATAGTCACATATAAAGGATCATATACCATTGTTATAAAATAAATATCCAGAATAGTCAATAAATGGATAAAATATATACATTGTTAATTAATAAAGTCACAAGGGATAATGATATTTTTTTTGGACTGTATTGGATTGGATTGAATAACATAAGGAAGGATTGAATGTTCGATTGTTCACAAATACTATTTTATTGGATTGATTCGAGTTGATTGTGTTATTTTTGTATTGGATTAGGTTATGTGGGTCAACTGTCTCTACTCGGCACATATATTGACCCTATATCTCCTGGGCCCTGTCTTATAATATTTGTTGAGGTTAAATAGAGTTTCTTAATAAGGACCGTAATGTACAGTTATATATTTTATTTATCTTTAAACAAGGTTTTGCAACGCCTTGTTATTTAATTGAGCCCAGGTCGCGCTAGAAAAAGAAAAGAAAAAACTATATAGCGATAATTTACTAGGGTAAATTATCGCTATACAAATATTGACAATTAAAAAAAATTCAATAAAAGATTTTGCATAACAATTCGAAGTTAAAATAAAGACTCAAATTCCAATCATTAACTAAAGATTCAAACTTCCATACAAAACTAAAGATAAAGTTCAAACCTCAATAACAAGTCATGTATTGTACTTTGATACGAGAACAAAGATAAAGTTTCAGATCTCGATAACTAGTCAAGATTTTTTAAGAATTAATAAGAATTTTATGAACAAGTGAAGGATTGACGTTTCGAGATGAAGCTAAAGTTAAAGTGTCAAATCCCAATAATTAGTTAAATAAATAAGTTCAGTATTAATATAAAGACAAGGAATCAAATCCTGACTAATCTACCTTCAACTACAAGTCATGAGTTCAGTATCCAGGCAGAGACAAAGTTTGAAGTCCTAATTATCCTATCACTAAACATAAGGTTTTCATTATTTTTTCTTTAATCAAGGTTCACGTTGTATAACCGTTATTGTTGATTTTCTAGGTTATTTTTATATATTTTAACACACATTCACCCCAGCTGTCCAAATACCTCAACAATTCTAAATTAACCAATGTGGTCATTGTCAGTAGCGTAACTAAAATATCTGGGCCCCCTGTAGGATTTTCAAAATGAACTCGCATACAACGGATGACAATCTGATAAACAATAATTTTATATTTTAATACTATAAAAAACTATTTATTTAATTTATTAAAAGAAACTTTTTAAATAAATATCAATAACGACGGCGGACTGAAATTTCCCAATGAGACTAATGACGTTATCAAAAATCAGTGATGGTGAACCTTTTTTTCTGGTGGGTCAAAATTAATGTTAACAAATTCAATTTGGAGTCGCGGGTCAAACTAACTACATATGTATCTTTAAAATTTAAACAATTATTATATTTACTCTTTTGATTACACTTTTATTTAAAAAAATTATACAAACAATTCAGTAAACAAATAAATATAATTTAAATGAATAAGATAAGAAAATTAATGTGAAATTTGCTGCTGCTTTTCAGATGATAATTTTTGTATATCTGGTTTATAAGTTGTTGTCCTTAATCTCACACATGCAGCAGTCATTTCTTTTCCGAGTCGATTTCTTTCCGAGGACTTTATATAATTCAATGAAGAAAATAGTTGATCACAGTAATAAGACGATCCGAACATTGTTAATACAGCATTAGCTAAGGTTTTCATACAAATAAATGTATTTGGGTATAATATTTTCTATATTTTCTTCTGCTGATTCATTAAAAGAAATTTGGGAATTATTTAATTCTATTTTTGCAGTTAAATCTTCAAATTTATTTCTCCATGAAAAACTATTTTGAAATTCTACCAATTCTATTTCTAAATTATTAATATTCAACCAACTGAAGACCTCTAATTCCAAATTTTTAAATTCAATTTTATGAGGATACTCAATATTATTCGCAAAATTGCGTTGAACTTTTAGAGTGTTCAAGTAAACGTGGAAAATATTTACAAGTTTTCATATTCAAATCTTTTATAAAAATGTCCAATTTTAACACAAACGATTTAATATTTTCATACATATTTAAAGCAATTTGTCCACGTCCTTGAAGTTTCTTATTAAGCTCGCTAAAGTGCTGTGTTATATCACAAAAAAACATCATATCATTTAACCATTGTAAATTTGTTAGCTCAGGATAATTGACATCCTTTTCGTGTAAAAATAGTTTTATTTCCTCAAGGAGACTAACAAAACGATTTAAAAATAGACCGCGACAGAGCCATCGAACGTTATTATACATTAAAAGTCCTGAATACTGGGAATCAATTTCGGATAATAATTCAGCGAATTCACGCCTATTCAGAGCTTGTACAGATATAAAATTGACAATATTTGTCACTGTTGCCATAACTTTCGAAAATGGTTGTAATCCTTTTTTAACACACAGTACCTCCTGATGAATAATACAATGAAATTCAACTAATGGACGTCCAATGTTTTGTTTGAGCTGTGTAATAAATCCAACGTTTTTTCCAACCATGCTTGGAGCATCATCTGTAGCTAAGGAAAAAATCTTCTTTATATCAATATTCATTTTTTCAATTTCTTCTTTAAATCCATGCATAATATCCAAACCTGTTGTTTTTCCTTTTAAATTTACTAATTTTAATAATTCTTCTCTCATAATATTCGCAGATTTGTATTTAGCAATTATTGTAACCTGTGCCTGACCAGTTATGTCGGTACTTTCATCCAACGAAACCGAAAACATTTCAATATTTTTTAAGTCTTCAATTAATTGCATCGAAGTATTTCCGTCCATAGTTAAAATTCTGTCTTTTACTGTGTTCCGACTAATTAACAATTCTTTTATTCGTTTTATAATTAGATCTTTTTCTTTAAAATCTGAAAACAACAAATTGTTGAAATCTTAAAGAGCTTCCTTAAAAAACTCTTCTTCTGATAATGGTTTCCCATATTTTGCAATTGAGTGTGACAGCTGAAAACCTAGCTGACGTAATATGTTTTTTGGGCACAACAAACGATTTCAACGTATAAGTTTCAGCTTGATATTTTTTAACTCCTGCGAAAAGTATTCTTTTTTCTCTTCCTCTGTTAATGAAACTAGATTTTGGTGAATTGTTTCAAAATGTCTTTTAACATTATAAGTACGAGTTGTGACGTTCTATTTGCACAGAATGCATAGCGTTTTCTTATTTTTTCAATTACTGCAAATTTGAAAAACCATTCTTCATGATACAGTCTTACCGTACTTGCTTCATTCGCATTACGTTTTTTGCTCATTGACATCCTGAACTAATAATAAAAAATCTAAAAAATTGGCTTGTAAAAAATTTATATTGTTAAAATTACTTACCAATTATTAAAACTTGCCAAATAATATTTAATTATAATACCAATAGATTCTAGTAATAAGGAGATATTTTAAACTTACATTATTTATTTTTGTTCGGTGGAGACATTTATTATTAATTTATTATTATTATACATAGTTTTTGAGATTATATTTTTTAAAAGAAAAAAATGTTTTTTTTGTAAACCAATTATAATAAATATATAGGATTTCTTAGTGTTTTGAAAAAAATTCAAATCTAACATTTAAAACTTTCTCTTGGGTATTTAAAAATAGTTTCGTGGGTCTCTTCTTGACCCACTAGTAGTCATGGGTTCGCCATCACTGTCATAGATCAAAGATGGAAAGTGAAACCAATTGAATGAATTAAATGTGCAATTATTGATTAAAAAGTGCAAATATTGATTTAAAAGTCAATTTTTACTTTTTAGTTTTATCTCACTGTAGTACGGGAATTTGAGGTTTTTAAATATTATTTCGACTAAAATATAGAGGAAGACGTCACATATATCTTTGCTGACCTCAACATTTTTGTATCTCTTCAAGATTTTTCTGGTGAAAAATTTAAATTTTTCATTTATAATGAAAATTTTCTCGAACAAGGAATTCAAGAATTAGATGATAGAAATCGATGGAGGGAAGCAGCTGGTCGGTGAAAAGCATTTTATAAGTCAGTTTTACATTAGTGATGAATGACAAGCTATGACTAGCTATTCTTATCCTAGGCTGGGAAGATCTAAGCGAATCCTTTATTGATTTGCAAAGGTAAGCGATGATGTAAGCTGGATAAAATGAGTGCATTTGAAGGCCTCGCGATAAGAAAACGCCATCCGCAACCTCTTAACAGTCAATTAAATATTATTATCTTATTGATGTGTTTTTATATTATACGTTTTTGCATACTGTTTTTATTTCATGTTCTAACTTTATTAATTGATTTTGATAATTAATTGTATCTATTTGAAGAAGTAAGAAAAACAAAATAATGGGGATGATAAATGGATGTAGTGTTCTATAATTTATAGTACAGAATCGATCACAGTCAGAGAAGGCTTTATCAAATCTGTAAAACGCCTTTTATTGCGCATTTGTGAATCCTAGGATTTTCAGGGTACTTGCAAATGCATCTGGAGAGCTCATTCTTTGGTGACAATCACTCAATAAGTTTAATTACTAAAATCACTTACCTTGTACAAATGACAGATAGTGTTTACGCCACAGGCCTTCAAGAGGAATATAAACTAACTCCATCAGACTAAACAATACATCGTGTATTATTATGCCCGTCACAGTAAGCACATCTTAGCAATCACATCTCCGCCAATACGCTGAAAATTGTGTTTATCATATTCGGAGTGTTATTCAAGAGGTTTGCGAAGATATATATTCCCATCTTAACCAAACCCTCACTAAATCCAACCGGCTATATCCCTTAATTTCACCCACTTGAGCCCGTTAATATATCAATTCTTTTAAAATCCATAGAAAATTCTTCAAAATATGAATTTTATTTAATTGTTACAGACATCCTTCAATTGAAATAATTTAGTACATAAATTCATGTAGTAAGAGCCCACTAAAAGATCAAAATTCACTAAAATCAATATTTTCTACACATATTTCACCACATTTACCATCAGATATCTAACTAGGGATGAAATATATTGATTGATCATAATTCTTCATCGATTCAGCCAATTATTATCTTCCAAAATAAATCACAAATTTCAGTATAATTTACAATAATTTTCAAGTAGATTTCAAATAAAATTCATGATAAAATTAGCTGGTTTCAACTTAGATTTTCAATATTTAAAAGTTCATCAATGCGTAAATGGAAATATTCTTAGAAAATATATGAAAAAGTTATTTAATCAAATTAACATTACAAAGTCATCATCATCAAAATTTATCCTATCACTTGATTATTGTAAAAACTCTAATTATTAACCTAACTGTCATAAAAAATAATTTTTATTTAAAAACAAGTCAATAAAATATAGCAAATTATCAAGAAATTAATTAAATTTGTCTTAGAATTAACAATAAAACCTTAAATTCTTAAATATTCTTTCAATTAACATGAAATTCACAAAAATTATAGTAATTCACTTGAATATTCACTAAATCCCACTAACTTCAACTCTAAAAAATTACCAATGAATTTAGTGCCAAATAATAAAACATACCAGTACCCTTACGACCAGTACCTTACGACCAGTACCCTTACGACCAATACCCATGGGGGTCAAAATATCTTGTCGGATAAACTCAGAGTATATATAATAAAACGAATTAACAATAACTCCATCAAATTGAATCAGTAAATTATCACAAATTTGATAAAAAAAATCTTATTCTAAAATGGTAAGCAGCGTAAAATCGAAAGATAATTTTAATAACACAGAGATAAAATTAACAATATTATTCTCAGGTGGTAAGAATATTTTATTTTTGAGTCTGTTGTCCCTTTATTATCATTGTTTACTTGGGGTTTTCATATATTTAAGTAAAGTTAATGGCACACTTTGTTTCGTTCTTAACTTTGAGAGATCTTTTTGATTGAAAAGACTAATGTATCTTAAATTATCTTTTAGAATATTTGTTTTAGAAATATTTAATGTAAAATAGTAAATATAATAATTATTAATTCAATATTAAAGGAGTTAATCAAAATTATCTTTTAGAATATTTAAAAAAAAATTAAAATTAACAATATTATTCTCAGGTGGAAAGAATCATCATTATTCTATGATTAATTAATAATGAAATTCAAAAAAAAAGTGAAAATAAGTGTTTGAATTATTCATTAATGGAAAGTAAATGTAAATATAGCGAGAAGTGGCATAGATAAGACGGAAATATATTAATTGCATTTATTTAAAATTAATTCATGAAATTCATAAATATTTATAAAAATGATCACTTTAATACAAAATATTTAATAAAATTTTCAAAGAAATATTTGTTGGGATGATTAGTGGAAAATCTGGGGGCTATAGGTGATGAGGATATATAAAATTATTTCTAATATATGAGTTACTAACGAATTAAAATATTTTAATAATGTGATAAACATTTATTTTGATAGAGTATTTAATCCACAAATGACAAACATACATAACAAATGGTATTTGACTGAGCAATTATGATAAATTCATATTTTAAATTTTGATTAACTCCTTTAATATTGAATTAATAATTATTATATTTACTATTTTACATTAAATATTTCTAAAACAAATATTCTAAAAGATAATTTAAGATACATTAGTCTTTTCAATCAAAAAGATCTCTCAAAGTTAAGAACGAAACAAAGTGTGCCATTAACTTTACTTAAATATATGAAAACCCCAAGTAAACAATGATAATAAAGGGACAACAGACTCAAAAATAAAATATTCTTACCACCTGAGAATAATATTGTTAATTTTATCTCTGTGTTATTAAAATTATCTTTCGATTTTACGCTGCTTACCATTTTAGAATAAGATTTTTTTTTATCAAATTTGTGATAATTTACTGATTCAATTTGATGGAGTTATTGTTAATTCGTTTTATTATATATACTCTGAGTTTATCCGACAAGATATTTTGACCCCCCATGGGTATTGGTCGTAAGGGTACTGGTCGTAAGGTACTGGTCGTAAGGGTACTGGTATGTTTTATTATTTGGCACTAAATTCATTGGTAATTTTTTAGAGTTGAAGTTAGTGGGATTTAGTGAATATTCAAGTGAATTACTATAACTTTTGTGAATTTCATGTTAATTGAAAGAATATTTAAGAATTTAAGGTTTTATTGTTAATTCTAAGACAAATTTAATTAATTTCTTGATAATTTGCTATATTTTATTGACTTGTTTTTAAATAAAAATTATTTTTTATGACAGTTAGGTTAATAATTAGAGTTTTTACAATAATCAAGTGATAGGATAAATTTTGATGATGATGACTTTGTAATGTTAATTTGATTAAATAACTTTTTCATATATTTTCTAAGAATATTTCCATTTACGCATTGATGAACTTTTAAATATTGAAAATCTAAGTTGAAACCAGCTAATTTTATCATGAATTTTATTTGAAATCTACTTGAAAATTATTGTAAATTATACTGAAATTTGTGATTTATTTTGGAAGATAATAATTGGCTGAATCGATGAAGAATTATGATCAATCAATGAGAAATTATCATACCTAGTTAGATATTTGATGGTAAATGTGGTGAAATATTTGTAGAAAATATTGATTTTAGTGAATTTTGATCTTTTAGTGGGCTCTTACTACATGAATTTATGTACTAAATTATTTCAATTGAAGGATGTCTGTAACAATTAAATAAAATTCATATTTTGAAGAATTTTCTATGGATTTTAAAAGAATTGATATATTAACGGGCTCAAGTGGGTGAAATTAAGGGATATAGCCGGTTGGATTTAGTGAGGGTTTGGTTAAGATGAGAATATATGATTTTTAAGGAATATATTCGGTCGGATGTTTAAAGGGGTAGAAATATTTGGTGAGGGATCGGTTAAGGTGGAAATGTTTTGAATATCTCTATTTAAATCGACAATTTTCTTAATGGTAAACTATCAATGTGTCAAGAGAAATAGTCAGTATTTAGCTATGAGTCAATAATAGTTCCTGTGAAATTATATCGTTTTAGGTTTATTAGGTTGTAATGTATGTAATTGCGTAGTAATTTTGATTTATGTTTTACTTTAGAACCAGTTTCTATTAATTATCCACGGTTTTATTAAGTCGTTTAGGGTTAATGATCAATTAGGTGTTTATTTACTTGGTTTTGACAATGAAATATCTGAAATCTTTAGAATTAATTGGGAATATCAAAGGTTATTGCTTTAAATTATTTTTATTTAAGAAGTTATTTTATTCATTGTGGGGATATCGTTGACAAAGCTTGAGAAATATTGACTTAAAAGTTGGAAAACAACTAAAGAAAATTGATCTTTGTTGAAGGAATTTTATGATTTTAATTAGATTTCTAGAAATTAAATAGGTTGAATATCAGTTAATCTATTGAAGGAATATTATTATCGGATGGATAAATAATATTTTGCTAAATTACCTTTGCTAAATATTATTTTAAATGACTAAAAATGACAAAGTTAACCAATAAATTAGTCGCTCGAAATATCCCTGTTTTGGTTACTCAAAAATCCCTATTTAAAAAGGTTAACCATATATTTCTCACAAAGATATATTACACCCAATGTTCATCTCATTAAATTAGAAAAGAATTATAACCCTATATTTCTAACTAATAAGCACCTTATTTGCCTCAAACAAATTTACTCCAAATGATAAAGAATTTAAAATTATCAATGAATAATGAATAATAACTATTGTAACGAACATTAGATGAATACCTTTTGCTTTAAATGACTACAAAGTTAACCAATAAATTAGTTGCTCGACATAAGTGTAAAGTTACATTTAAAATATTCACGATCATCTCACTAAATTATCTAAGAATTTCCAACTGATTAATATTGCGACATGTTGAATGTGACCATTACCCTTGCTAGCAATACCCATAGGGGGACAGAATATTTTGTCGGATAAACTCGGAGTATATGGTCTTTATTGATATATCAAAATACTGTTATTTATAAATTAACTAAATAATACTATATTATTTTACTGAATGATACCGTAAATGTTTTTAATATTTCCAAATAAATCGACAGCTCAGACCAACAACATGTATGGATGACCACCCATTTATTTCCAGTGTCACATCTTTCAAGAATACCGTGAGTATTTTAACAAAACTGAGCTAAAAGAAACTTTCCAGATAACAACTCTCCTGAATGCTTTGAACAAAAATGAGCGAAATTGAGAACAGTCTGATAACTGAGCAAACGATTAGATGGCGATTAACTTCTGGCCACAACCCTAACAACATGAAAATTAAGATTTTAAATATTGAATTCGTTGTTTTCTGCCTGGAAATACTAACAGATTATTTTTTAATTCAAAGAATCTTCATTTTTGAATTTAAAAAATTAAATGAAGGATATATAAGTGTACATAATATTATATAAAATTATACTGTATTTATTAATAAATTTAGAATACATAAAATTATAATATTATATAAAATTATATAAAAATATACTATATAATAATGTTTAAATATGCTTAAATAACTAAAAATTGGTTTTTACAATTGGTTTTTTTAAAAATTGGCCGCCAATCCCACTGGAATGTGAATAAATAAAATAAATAAATAATCACAAAATGTACCTCATCAAGTGCCTCAATATCACAATGGTGATCAATGAGCAGCTGGACCACTTCTGAGTGACCTGCACTGCATGCGATATGAATTGGCCGCCAATATTCCTGGAATGAGAATAAATAAAATAAATAAATAATCACCAAATGTACCTCATTGGGTGCCTCAATATCACAATGGTGATCAATGAGCAGCTTGACCACAGCTGAGTGACCTGCACTGCATGCGATATGAATTGGCCGCCAATATTCCTGGAATGAGAATAAATAAAATAAATAAATAATCACCAAATGTACCTCATCAAGTGCCTCAATATCACAATGGTGATCAATGAGCAGCTGGACCACAGCTGAGTGACCTGCACTGCATGCGATATGAATTGGCCGCCAATATTCCTGGAATGAGAATAAATAAAATAAATAAATAATCACCAAATGTACCTCATCAAGTGCCTCAATATCACAATGGTGATCAATGAGCAGCTGGACCATATCTGAGTGACCTGCATGGCATGCGATATGAATTGCCTTGTCTTCATTTCCATCCTGCATAATATATTCAAAATAAATAGAAATTTAAACAAAAGTATTCCAATAAGAGTAATGAGAAAGGAATATTACATCTTGTATTGAGAAGCAGTATCACAAGAATCACTCACAATTTATATTTACACAAATATATTCTAATCAATTCTAAAAACTATATGGAAGTGATGTGAAATAAAAAGTGCTCCCCATTATATAGAAACTTTGATTAATTAAAACAAAAATCTAATAAGGAATTTCAATTCCGACAAAGAACAAATCAATATTGCGCATTAATAACAATGCATAATCCATGACAAAGAAATACAACAGACACACAGCATGCACACATTACAAATACATCAAGTAAAATAGCATTAAATATTGTTCCACATCTCAAAGGTTTCCTTCTAATATCCAAAGACAAAATTCACATTAAAACAAAATCAAAAATTTATTATTAATAACTAATTATTTGAATTTGTTTGTTATTTTTATATTTAAATTTTTGTAATAAAGTTTACAATTTACATAATAATAATAATAATAAATATTTGAGGATTATTTTGTTATGCAGTTCTTGCCCGCAATTGACTATAGCATTGCAACATTTGAATGGTGTTGCATAACTGATCTAACTGCTTATCACAAATATAATAAAATATAATAATTCCCCCCCCCCCCCCCCGCCCGCTCACAACTTAGTTAAAATACAAATATATTCAATACAGATTGATATCAACCTTGCGCTCCAAATATTCCTCATTGAAATACCTGCGGAATAATTCTCCTGATCCAGATCTGATGGCATCAATAAATGATTCGAATTCCATGCTGATTTGTATCAAATAAAATAATAAAATAAATAACAATAATAATTTACTTAAATTATTATGCAAATATTTGTCCAATGAGAATTGATTAAAAATGTAATATATAAATATATAATATAAAATATTTTAACAATTTCGGAAGTTTATTATCTTATTTAAATTTAATTTTGTTTCCTAAATAATAAATTTAACTGATGCATTCAAACAATAAATAATTATCTTAATCAGTTAAAGCATTATAAATTTATAAATATAAATGAATTTCAACATTTATTTAGTAATTTCTATGAATAATTTCTAGTTTAGAAAATATTTAAGAATTTATAATTGATTTTTACTATTCATATGAAAATGTTCTAAATATGGTGGACTACTAGAGATTTGATAGAATGGCATCCTACCATGAAACATTTTATTTACATATATTAATCTATTTGTGGCTTATAATCAATTCAATTCTAAATTAAAATAAAACGCACAAAATTCCAAAACAATTGCACAATTGCAAAATCAAGAAACATTGTTTCCGTCTGTGCGCGCACAAATACAAGTACAATATAAATGTAAGTACAATTCTAAAAACAACGCTCACACAGACGTGATAATTAACGTCATCATTGACCAATAATTATATTAATTTTATCATGCAAAATTCTCACAAAGTACAAAATTATTTAAACCAGCAATAAACTTTATAAATAAAAGAAAATATTAAATTATATTTGTCAGGTTAATAGTAGATGGATGGGAGCTCCCAGATCAGGAGCTCCCCGCATCAGATATACCCCCTCCCCCCCTGGGAAAAAAATTTTTTTTTTTTAAAATTAAGTGATCCAGAGGGCTCACACTTTTTTCCATCCCAGACATTAATGTTCCCGCCAACAGATTTTAATGGACGAAACCTCATCTTAAAGCCCAGTGCCAGACCTTTAAGATGTGCTATAGGTATCCTATATATCTTTAATAGTTTTAATGTTATTAACATTTGATGACCACCATCTTTTCAAAGTTAAATTATTATTATTTTTCAAAATATTATTAAGTGATCTGGCGGGCTCCTGGTTTTCGTTTGCCCAAAGGTTATCGTTCCAATTATCCGAATTTATTAATCGATAGCTTATTTTGAAGCTTAGTGCAAGATCTATCTAGTGATATATAAATATTATTATTATCATTTTTATTGGCTAAATTATTAACGTTTTCCCGAGACCATTTTCAAGGTCATTTGACTATTTTATTATTATTTTTTCAAAATATTATTTTTCAAGGTCATTTATTTTTTCAAGTTCATTTATTTTTTTCAAGGTCAAGTTCAATAATTTTTTTCAAGGTCAAGGTCAAGGTCATTTATTATTTTCAAAGTCATTTAAACAAAGACCATGACTCATCCAGGTCGTTTCAAGGTCATTTCAAGGTCGCGTGACTCATCCAAGGTCATTCCCAAGGACATATGACTCATTAGGGTGAATCATCAAGGTCATATTATTATTTTTTAAATATTATTATTATTTTTCAAAAACATTATTAAGTGATGCGGGGAGCTCCTGGTTTTCGTTTGCCCAAAAGTTATGGTTCCCATTATCCGAATTTATAATTCAAACATTTATTTTGAAGCTTAGTGCAAGACCTTTCGAATGAGCCATAGAAGGTATCATCATTAATATTGACAAAGTTATTAACATTTTACCAAAAATCATTTTCAAGGTCATATTATTTTTCAAAATATTATTAAGTGATGCGGGGAGCTCCTGGTTTTCGTTTGCCCAAAAGTTATCGTTCACATCATTTTATTTCATCGATCGATAGCTCATTTTGAAGCCCAGTGCAAGGTCTATCTATTGATATATAAATATTATTATCATCATTATTATTGGTAAAAATATTAACGATTTCCCGAGACCAATTTCAAGGTCATTTGTCTATTATTATTTTTCAAAATAATATTATTTTTCAAGGTCATTTATTTTTTCAAGGTCATTTATTTTTTCAAGGTCATTTATTTTTTCAAGGTCATTTATTTTTTCAAGGTCATTTAATTTTTTCAAGGTCATTAATTTTTTCAAGGTCATATTTAAAAATTTAAATTTACAAAGTTTCCGCCAACGAAAATTATTCATCGATAGCTCATTTTAAAGCCCAATCCAAGACCTTTCGAATGAGCCATAGAAGGTATCATCATCATTAATAATGACAAAGTTATTAACATTTTACCAAAAATCATTTTCAAGGTCATTTGTCTATTATTATTATTTTTTCAAAATAATATTATTTTTCAAGGTCATTTATTTTTTCAAGGTCATTTATTTTTCAAGGTCATTTATTTTTCAAGGTCATTTATTTTTTTTAAGGTCAAGGTCAAGGTCATTTATTTTCTAAGTTTTATTATTATTATTATTATTATTATTATTATTATTATTATTATTATTATTAATAATATATATACTCCTAATCTATCCGACAAGATATTTTGTCCCCCTATAGGTACTGCTCACCAGGGTACTGCTCACGCTCAACAAGTCACATGGGTATTGTTCACAAAGTTACTGGTAAAAATATTCAAGACAAAACTTTAACAAAGAAATTCTAAATATTATACTTTAAATATACACTAAAATTTATTAACACATTCACATTCATCATCTCCACAGTTCATAACATTTTCAACAACATGATCTATACAATGTTTACTGATTGTTGTAGGTTGATAATGCTTAGTACCTGGTTGTTGTCGGTTGTAAGTACTTAGTATCTAGTTGTTAGTTGGTTGTTGGTATCTAGTATCTAGTAAATGGGTAGGTGGGGGTTGAGTGTTAGCAATACCCTTACGACCAGTACCCTTAGGGGGTCAAAACATCCTGTCGGATAAACTCAGAGTATATATAATAAAACTGATCAACAATAAGTATTTATTGAATGCGATTTTTACATTGCAATAATAAGTCAGTAGTTATCAATTAAAAGAAGATTGTTTTGTAAATTAGAATTCTATAGTCTTTCATTTTAATTTAAATTATCATCAATCCCACATAGTGATGAGTTGACAATTATTCATTTTTTGATGAAAATCATCATTTTTGTTAAATTTAGACATTTTGAAAAGGTTTTTCTACTGATTGTAATTAAACATATTTTGAAGACAGATAAAAAATTAATTTAAAAAGCATTTCATAAAATACAATGAAGAATATTTAGTTGATTGTAAGTAGTTAGTTGTAAGTATCTGGTTGTTTGAGAGTTAGTTAGTACGTGGTATCATGTTGAAAGTATTTGGTATCTAGCTGTTTGTTAGAAATACATTGTTGTAAGTATTTGATTGTAAGTATCTGGTTGACCTTTTAAATTTTGACTTAAACATATTTGATTGTAATAATTTACAAACAAATAATATTTTCCCACAGCCCTTGGACCAATAATTTGATATACTGTATCATTTCTCAATTCCATTTTAATTAATTTAATCTATTAATATTATTTATATTTGTTTTAATTAATTGTTATACATGAATAAAAAATATTCAAATATAATTACATTATTAATGCTTCACAATATAAAGTATTATTTTTATTATTATTTTTATTAATATTATTTTATTATCATTATTATCATTATTATTATTTGTAAAATTTGCATCTAAATTTTCTTTAAAAACTATTTCATTAAATTTTCATTTCTCAAAACCTGACTATCATTCAAACTTTTTTATAATAGATTAAAAATTATTACTTTAATTAAAAATTTATGTCCATAATTTACTTTAATTTAATTATTACTATCAATTCTCATTCTCTTTCTAAATTTATAAGTTAGTTTTAAAATTTATCCTTTTCATTTACTATTATTTTTATTAGTAATGGTTAATTGAAATCTGTCTTTGAAATTAATTTAATATAAATTTGTATTTAATTTTGACTTGGAAAATTATTTCATAAAAATTTTACACTGATTGAAAATACGCTAACGGAAAAACTGAACGATGTTAAGAAAAGGTATTTCAATTTGTAAAGAAAATCAAGTTTCGGTTTTGTATTTACCGTGTGGTCACGTAATTGTTTGTTCTAAGTGTCACGAGAAGAATGTTCACAATTGTCGAGCCTGTTCAACACTGATTAATGAATATCATACTATATACATGTAAGTTCTCAATACAAATCAATACAATATCAAAGTCAAATGAATTATTACCATACATAATGACGGTACTATAATATAGAAAATTTTCAAACATTGAATAATATGAAATAATCTTGGTAATTAAATATATTGGGCGCAACTACCAAATGGTGATGATATATTCTTAGGACAATTATGTGACTATTTTAGGAACTAATTAACAATTTATATTGAGGAAAACATTTAACAAATTCATAAAGATTTTATATACCTTTCTGCGAAATATTATTTGGAGATATTAATTAGTAAATTCTTTAGCAAGAAACATGTTTATTTCACATTCAGCAAATTTATATTCAATTTATGCATGTTTGATAGAAAAACATGATTATTTTAGAAATCAATTCATAGGTATATTAAAAGCAAGATCATTTAAGCCATAAATTTTAAGATATCATTCAGTAAATGAATTCTTACATAATATAGTATTTTTGAGTATTTTTTAGTTAATTTTTTAAATAACAGTATTTTGATGTATCAATAAAGACAATTTGGGTAGCTTATTGCAAGTTCTTATACTCCGAGTTTATCCGACAAGATATTCTGTCCCCCTAGGGGTATTAGTCGCAAGGGTACTACTCACATTCAACATGTCGCAAGGGTATATTAATTAGTAAATTAAGGTACATGTATATCAGTTAGAAATTCCTAGGTAATTTAGTGAGAAATAGATGCTCATATATATCTTTATCAGAAATTCGTGAATAATTGGAATATTTTAAATGTAACTTTTACCGAATTCTTATTTCGATCGACTAATTTATTGGTTAACTTTGTCATTTAAAATAATATTTAGCAAAAGGTAATTTAGCAAAATATCATTGAAAGGTTTATCCACCCGATAACAATATTCCTTCAAATGACCATATTTTATCCTTAACTGATATTCAACCGATTTAATTTCTAATTAAAATCATAAATTTCCTTCAATAAAGTTCAATTTTCTTTAGTTGTTGTCGATGTCCAACTCTTTTAAGTCAATATTTCTCAAGTTTTGTCACCGATATCCCCACAATGAATATCCGTCTATAACATGTTGTATAAAGGTAAATAATTTAAAGCAATAACCTTTGATATCATTCCCAATTAATTCTAAAGATTTCAGATATTTCATTGTCAAAACCAAGTAAATAAACACCTAATTGATCATTAACCCTAAACGACTTAATAAAACCGTGGATAATTAATAGAAACTGGTTCTAAAGTAAAACATAAATCAAAATTACTACGCAATTACATACATTACAACCTAATAAACCTAAAACGATATAATTTCACAGGAACTATTATTGACTCATAGCTAAATACTGATTATTTCTCTTGAAACATTGATAGTGTTGATATTGTTAATTTTAATTTTTTGTTAAATATTCTAAAAGATAATTTTGATTAACTCCTTTAATATTGAATTAATAATTATTATATTTACTATTTTACATTAAATATTTCTAAAACAAATATTCTAAAAGATAATTTAAGATACATTAGTCTTTTCAATCAAAAAGATCTCTCAAAGTTAAGAACGAAACAAAGTGTGCCATTAACTTTACTTAAATATATGAAAACCCCAAGTAAACAATGATAATAAAGGGACAACAGACTCAAAAATAAAATATTCTTACCACCTGAGAATAATATTGTTAATTTTATCTCTGTGTTATTAAAATTATCTTTCGATTTTACGCTGCTTACCATTTTAGAATAAGATTTTTTTTATCAAATTTGTGATAATTTACTGATTCAATTTGATGGAGTTATTGTTAATTCGTTTTATTATATATACTCTGAGTTTATCCGACAAGATATTTTGACCCCCCATGGGTATTGGTCGTAAGGGTACTGGTCGTTAGGTACTGGTCGTAAGGGTACTGGTATGTTTTATTATTTGGCACTAAATTCATTGGTAATTTTTTAGAGTTGAAGTTAGTGGGATTTAGTGAATATTCAAGTGAATTACTATAATTTTTGTGAATTTCATGTTAATTGAAAGAATATTTAAGAATTTAAGGTTTTATTGTTAATTCTAAGACAAATTTAATTAATTTCTTGATAATTTGCTATATTTTATTGACTTGTTTTTAAATAAAAATTATTTTTTATGACAGTTAGGTTAATAATTAGAGTTTTTACAATAATCAAGTGATAGGATAAATTTTGATGATGATGACTTTGTAATGTTAATTTGATTAAATAACTTTTTCATATATTTTCTAAGAATATTTCCATTTACGCATTGATGAACTTTTAAATATTGAAAATCTAAGTTGAAACCAGCTAATTTTATCATGAATTTTATTTGAAATCTACTTGAAAATTATTGTAAATTATACTGAAATTTGTGATTTATTTTGGAAGATAATAATTGGCTGAATCGATGAAGAATTATGATCAATCAA
Organism: Schmidtea polychroa; assembly: GCA_959609185.1. NCBI lineage: Eukaryota > Metazoa > Platyhelminthes > Tricladida > Dugesiidae > Schmidtea > Schmidtea polychroa. Next base: position 154,685 of record CAUHTR010007809.1, read on the forward strand.
TATATTTCATCCCTAGTTAGATATCTGATGGTAAATGTGGTGAAATATGTGTAGAAAATATTGATTTTAGTGAATTTTGATCTTTTAGTGGGCTCTTACTACATGAATTTATGTACTAAATTATTTCAATTGAAGGATGTCTGTAACAATTAAATAAAATTCATATTTTGAAGAATTTTCTATGGATTTTAAAAGAATTGATATATTAACGGGCTCAAGTGGGTGAAATTAAGGGATATAGTCGGTTGGATTTAGTGAGGGTTTGGTTAAGATGCGAATATATGATTTTTAAGGAATATATTCGGTCGGATGTTTAAAGGGGTAGAAATATTTGGTGAGGGATCGGTTAAGGTGGAAATGTTTTGAATATCTCTATTTAAATCGACAATTTTCTTAATGGTAAACTATCAATGTTTCAAGAGAAATAGTCAGTATTTAGCTATGAGTCAATAATAGTTCCTGTGAAATTATATCGTTTTAGGTTTATTAGGTTGTAATGTATGTAATTGCGTAGTAATTTAGATTTATGTTTTACTTTAGAACCAGTTTCTATTAATTATCCACGGTTTTATTAAGTGGTTTAGGGTTAATGATCAATTAGGTGTTTATTTACTTGGTTTTGACAATGAAATATCTGAAATCTTTAGAATTAATTGGGAATGATATCAAAGGTTATTGCTTTAAATTATTTACCTTTATACAACATGTTATAGACGGATATTCATTGTGGGGATATCGGTGACAAAACTTGAGAAATATTGACTTAAAAGAGTTGGACATCGACAACAACTAAAGAAAATTGAACTTTATTGAAGGAAATTTATGATTTTAATTAGAAATTAAATCGGTTGAATATCAGTTAAGGATAAAATATGGTCATTTGAAGGAATATTGTTATCGGGTGGATAAACCTTTCAATGATATTTTGCTAAATNTAAGAACTTGCAATAAGCTACCCAAATTGTCTTTATTGATACATCAAAATACTGTTATTTAAAAAATTAACTAAAAAATACTCAAAAATACTATATTATGTAAGAATTCATTTACTGAATGATATCTTAAAATTTATGGCTTAAATGATCTTGCTTTTAATATACCTATGAATTGATTTCTAAAATAATCATGTTTTTCTATCAAACATGCATAAATTGAATATAAATTTGCTGAATGTGAAATAAACATGTTTCTTGCTAAAGAATTTACTAATTAATATCTCCAAATAATATTTCGCAGAAAGGTATATAAAATCTTTATGAATTTGTTAAATGTTTTCCTCAATATAAATTGTTAATTAGTTCCTAAAATAGTCACATAATTGTCCTAAGAATATATCATCACCATTTGGTAGTTGCGCCCAATATATTTAATTACCAAGATTATTTCATATTATTCAATGTTTGAAAATTTTCTATATTATAGTACCGTCATTATGTATGGTAATAATTCATTTGACTTTGATATTGTATTGATTTGTATTGAGAACTTACATGTATATAGTATGATATTCATTAATCAGTGTTGAACAGGCTCGACAATTGTGAACATTCTTCTCGTGACACTTAGAACAAACAATTACGTGACCACACGGTAAATACAAAACCGAAACTTGATTTTCTTTACAAATTGAAATACCTTTTCTTAACATCGTTCAGTTTTTCCGTTAGCGTATTTTCAATCAGTGTAAAATTTTTATGAAATAATTTTCCAAGTCAAAATTAAATACAAATTTATATTAAATTAATTTCAAAGACAGATTTCAATTAACCATTACTAATAAAAATAATAGTAAATGAAAAGGATAAATTTTAAAACTAACTTATAAATTTAGAAAGAGAATGAGAATTGATAGTAATAATTAAATTAAAGTAAATTATGGACATAAATTTTTAATTAAAGTAATAATTTTTAATCTATTATAAAAAAGTTTGAATGATAGTCAGGTTTTGAGAAATGAAAATTTAATGAAATAGTTTTTAAAGAAAATTTAGATGCAAATTTTACAAATAATAATAATGATAATAATGATAATAAAATAATATTAATAAAAATAATAATAAAAATAATACTTTATATTGTGAAGCATTAATAATGTAATTATATTTGAATATTTTTTATTCATGTATAACAATTAATTAAAACAAATATAAATAATATTAATAGATTAAATTAATTAAAATGGAATTGAGAAATGATACAGTATATCAAATTATTGGTCCAAGGGCTGTGGGAAAACTATTATTTGTTTGTAAATTATTACAATCAAATATGTTTAAGTCAAAATTTAAAAGGTCAACCAGATACTTACAATCAAATACTTACAACAATGTATTTCTAACAAACAGCTAGATACCAAATACTTTCAACATGATACCACGTACTAACTAACTCTCAAACAACCAGATACTTACAACTAACTACTTACAATCAACTAAATATTCTTCATTGTATTTTATGAAATGCTTTTTAAATTAATTTTTTATCTGTCTTCAAAATATGTTTAATTACAATCAGTAGAAAAACCTTTTCAAAATGTCTAAATTTAACAAAAATGATGATTTTCATCAAAAAATGAATAATTGTCAACTCATCACTATGTGGGATTGATGATAATTTAAATTAAAATGAAAGACTATAGAATTCTAATTTACAAAACAATCTTCTTTTAATTGATAACTACTGACTTATTATTGCAATGTAAAAATCGCATTCAATAAATACTTATTGTTGATCAGTTTTATTATATATACTCTGAGTTTATCCGACAGGATGTTTTGACCCCCTAAGGGTACTGGTCGTAAGGGTATTGCTAACACTCAACCCCCACCTACCCATTTACTAGATACTAGATACTAGATACCAACAACCAGCTAACAACTAGATACTAAGTACTTACAACCGACAACAACCAGGTACTAAGCATTATCAACCTACAACAATCAGTAAACATTGTATAGATCATGTTGTTGAAAATGTTATGAACTGTGGAGATGATGAATGTGAATGTGTTGATAAATTTTAGTGTATATTTAAAGTATAATATTTAGAATTTCTTTGTTAAAGTTTTGTCTTGAATATTTTTACCAGTAACTTTGTGAACAATACCCATGTGACTTGTTGAGCATGAGCAGTACCCTGGTGAGCAGTACCTATAAAGGGACAAAATATCTTGTCGGATAGATTAGGAGTATATATATATTATTATTATTAATAATAATAATAATAATAATAATAATAATAATAATAATAATAATAATAATAATAATAATAATAATAATAATAATAATAATAATAATAATAATAACAATAATAATAATAATAATAATAATAATAATAATAATAATAATAATAATAATAATAATAATAATAATAATAATAATAATAATAATAATAATAATAATAATAACAATAATAATATTAATAATAATAATAATAATAATAATAATAATAATAATAATAATAATAAAACTTAGAAAATAAATGACCTTGACCTTGACCTTAAAAAAAATAAATGACCTTGAAAAATAAATGACCTTGAAAAAATGAATGACCTTGAAAAAATAAATGACCTTGAAAAATAATATTATTTTGAAAAAATAATAATAATAGACAAATGACCTTGAAAATGATTTTTGGTAAAATGTTAATAACTTTGTCATTATTAATGATGATGATACCTTCTATGGCTCATTCGAAAGGTCTTGGATTGGGCTTTAAAATGAGCTATCGATGAATAATTTTCGTAAACTTTGTAAATTTAAATTTTTAAATATGCCTTGAAAAAATTAATGACCTTGAAAAAATAAATGACCTTGAAAAAACAAAAATAAATGACCTTGAAAAATAATATTATTTTGAAAAATAATAATAGACAAATGACCTTGAAATTGGTCTCGGGAAATCGTTAATATTTTTACCAATAATAATGATGATAATAATATTTATATATCAATAGATAGACCTTGCACTGGGCTTCAAAATGAGCTATCGATCGATGAAATAAAATGATGTGAACGATAACTTTTGGGCAAACGAAAACCAGGAGCTCCCCGCATCACTTAATAATATTTTGAAAAATAATATGATCTTGAAAATGATTTTTGGTAAAATGTTAATAACTTTGTCAATATTAATGATGATACCTTCTATGGCTCATTCGAAAGGTCTTGCACTAAGCTTCAAAATAAATGTTTGAATTATAAATTCGGATAATGGGAACGATAACTTTAGGGCAAACGAAAACCAGGAGCTCCCCGCATCACTTAATAATGTTTTTGAAAAATAATAATAATATTTAAAAAATAATAATATGACCTTGATGATTCACCCTAATGAGTCATATGTCCTTGGGAATGACCTTGGATGAGTCACGCGACCTTGAAATGACCTTGAAACGACCTGGATGAGTCATGGTCTTTGTTTAAATGACTTTGAAAATAATAAATGACCTTGACCTTGAAAAAATAAATGACCTTGACCTTGAAAAAAATTATTGAACTTGACCTTGAAAAAAATAAATGAACTTGAAAAAATAAATGACCTTGAAAAATAATATTTTGAAAAAATAATAATAAAATAGTCAAATGACCTTGAAAATGGTCTCGGGAAAACGTTAATAATTTAGCCAATAAAAATGATAATAATAATATTTATATATCACTAGATAGATCTTGCACTAACCTTCAAAATAAGCTATCGATTAATAAATTCGGATAATTGGAACGATAACCTTTGGGCAAACGAAAACCAGGAGCCCGCCAGATCACTTAATAATATTTTGAAAAATAATAATAATTTAACTTTGAAAAGATGGTGGTCATCAAATGTTAATAACATTAAAACTATTAAAGATATATAGGATACCTATAGCACATCTTAAAGGTCTGGCACTGGGCTTTAAGATGAGGTTTCGTCCAATAAAATCTGTTGGCGGGAACATTAATGTTTGGGATGGAAAAAAGTGTGAGCCCTCTGGATCACTTAATTTAAAAAAAAAATTTTTTTTCCCGGGGGGGGGGGGAGGGGGTATATGTGATGCGGGGAGCTCCTGATCTGGGAGCTCCCATCCATCTACTATTAACCTGACAAATATAATTTAATATTTTCTTTTATTTATAAAGTTTATTGCTGGTTTAAATAATTTTGTACTTTGTGAGAATTTTGCATGATAAAATTAATATAATTATTGGTCAATGATGACGTTAATTATCACGTCTGTGTGAGCGTTGTTTTTGGAATTGTACTTACATTTATATTGTACTTGTATTTGTGCGCGCACAGACGGAAACAATGTTTCTTGATTTTGCAATTGTGCAATTGTTTTGGAATTTTGTGCGTTTTATTTTAATTTTGAATTGAATTGATTATAAACCACAAATAGATTAATATATCTAAATAAAATATTTCATGGTAGGATGCCATTCTATCAAATCTCTAGTAGTCCACCATATTTAGAACATTTTTATATAAATTTATAATGAATAGTAAAAATCAATTATAAATTCTTAAATATTTTCTAAACTAGAAATTATTCATAGAAATTACTTAATAAATGTTGAAATTCATTTATATTTATAAATTTATAATGCTTTAACTGATTAAGATTAATTATTTATTGTTTGAATGCATCAGTTAAATTTATTATTTAGGAAACAAAATTAAATTTAAATAAGATAATAAACTTTCGAAATCGCTAAAATATTTTATATTATATATTTATATATTACATTTTTAATCAATTCTCATTGGACAAATATTTGCATAATTAATTAAGTAAATTATTATTATTATTTATTTTATTATTTTATTTGATACAAATCAGCATGGAATTCCAATCATTTATTGATGCCATCAGATCTGGATCAGGAGAATTATTCCGCAGGTATTTCAAGGAGGAATATTTGGAGCGCAAGGTTGATATCAATCTGTATTGAATATATTTGTATTTTTACTATGCTGTGGGCGTTGGGGGGGGGTAATTATTATATTTTATTATATTTGTGATAAGCAGTTAGATCAGTTATGCACAGCCATTTAATGTTGCAATGCTATAGTCAATTGCGGGCAAGAACTGCATAACAAATAATCCTCAAATATTTATTATTATTATTATGTAAATTGTAAACTTTATTACAAAAATTTAAATATAAAAATAACAAACAAATTCAAATAATTAGTTATTAATAATAAATTTTTGATTTTGTTTTAATGTGAATTTTGTCTTTGGATATTAGAAGGAAACCTTTGAGATGTGGAACAATATTTAATGCTATTTTACTTGATGTATTTGTAATGTGTGCATGCTGTGTGTCTGTTGTATTTCTTTGTCATGGATTATGCATAGTTATAAATGCGCAATATTGATTTGTTCTTCGTCGGAATTGAAATTCCTTATTAGATTTTTGTTTTAATTAATCATAGTTTCTATATAATGGGGCGCACTTTTTATTTCACATCACTTCCATATAGTTTTTAGAATTGATTAGAATATATTTGTGTAAATATAAATTGTGAGTGATTCTTGTGATACTGCTTCTCAATACAAGATGTAATATTCCTTTCTCATTACTCTTATTGGAATACTTTTGTTTAAATTTCTATTTATTTTGAATATATTATGCAGGATGGAAATGAAGACAAGGCAATTCATATCGCATGCCATGCAGGTCACTCAGATATGGTCCAGCTGCTCATTGATCACCATTGTGATATTGAGGCACTTGATGAGGTACATTTGGTGATTATTTATTTATTTTATTTATTCTCATTCCAGTGGGATTGGCGGCCAATTCATATCGCATGCCATGCAGGTCACTCAGAAGTGGTCAAGCTGCTCATTGATCACCATTGTGATATTGAGGCACCCAATGAGGTACATTTGGTGATTATTTATTTATTTTATTTATTCTCATTCCAGGAGGGTTGGCGGCCAATTCATATCGCATGCCGTGAAGGTCACTCAGAAGTGGTCAAGCTGCTCATTGATCACCATTGTGATATTGAGGCAGTTGATGAGGTACATTTGGTGATTATTTATTTATTTTATTTATTCTCATTCCAGGAGGGTTGGCGGCCAATTCATATCGCATGCCGTGAAGGTCACTCAGAAGTGGTCCAGCTGCTCATTGATCACCATTGTGATATTGAGGCACTCAATGAGGTACATTTGGTGATTATTTATTTATTTTATTTATTCTCATTCCAGGAGGGTTGGCGGCCAATTCATATCGCATGCCGTGAAGGTCACTCAGAAGTGGTCCAGCTGCTCATTGATCACCATTGTGATATTGAGGCACTCAATGAGGTACATTTGGTGATTATTTATTTATTTTATTTATTCTCATTCCAGGATGATTGGCGGCCAATTCTTATCGCATGCAGTGCAGGTCACTCAGAAGTGGTCAAGCTGCTCATTGATCACCATTGTGATATTGAGGCACTTGATAAGGTACATTTGGTGATTATTTATTTATTTTAATTATTCGCATTCCAGCGGGGTGAGCGGCCAATTCATATCGCATGCCGTGCAGGTCACTCAGAAGTGTTCCAGCTGCTCATTGATCACCATTGTGATATTGAGGCACTTGATGAGGTACATTTAGTGATTATTTATTTATTTTAATTATTCGCATTCCAGCGGGGTGAGCGGCCAATTCATTGGGCATGCAGAGAAGGTCACTCAGATGTGGTCCAGCTGCTCATTGATCACCATTGTGATATTGAGGCACTTGATGAGGTACATTTGGTGATTATTTATTTATTTTATTTATTCTAATTCCAGGAGGGTTGTCGGCCAATTCATATCGCATGCAGTGCAGGTCACTCAGCTGTGGTCAAGCTGCTCATTGATCACCATTGTGATATTGAGGCACTTGATGAGGTACATTTGGTGATTATTTATTTATTTTATTTATTCGCATTCCAGTGGGACAGGAGGCCAATTCATTGGGCATGCAGAGAAGGTCACTCAGATGTGGTCCAGCTGCTCATTGATCACCATTGTGATATTGAGGCACTTGATGAGGTACATTTGGTGATTATTTATTTATTTTATTTATTCGCATTCCAGTGGGACAGGAGGCCAATTCATTGGGCATGCAGAGAAGGTCACTCAGATGTGGTCCAGCTGCTCATTGATCACCATTGTGATATTGAGGCACTTGATGAGGTACATTTGGTATTTATTTATTTATTTTATTTATTCGCATTCCAGAATGGTTGGCGGCCAATTCATATCGCATGCAGTGCATGTCACTCAGAAGTGGTCAAGCTGCTCATTGATCACAATTGTAATATTGAGGCACTTGATAAGGTACATTTGGTGATTATTTATTTATTTTATTTATTCGCATTCCAGAGGGGTGAGCGGCCAATTCATATCGCATGCAGTGCAGGTCACTCAGCTGTGGTCAAGCTGCTCATTGATCACAATTGTGATATTGAGGCACTTGTTGAGGTACATTTGGTGATTATTTATTTATTTTATTTATTCGCATTCCAGGAGGGTAAGCGGCCAATTCATATCGCATGTGATGCAGGTCACTCAGATGTAGTCCAGCTGCTCATTGATCACCATTGCGATATTGAGGCATTTAATAAGGTACATTTGGTGATTATTAATTTATTTTATTTATTCTCATTCCAGTGGGGTGAGCGGCCAATTCATATCGCATGCAGTGCAGGTCACTCAGAAGTGTTCAAGCTGCTCATTGATCACCATTGTAATATTGAGGCACTTGATAAGGTACATTTGGTGATTATTTATTTATTTTATTTATTCTCATTCCAGTGGGGTGAGCGGCCAATTCATATCGCATGCAGTGTAGGTCACTCAGCTGTGATCCAGCTGCTCATTGATCACCATTGTGATATTGAGGCACTTGATGAGGTACATTTGGTGATTATTTATTTATTTTATTTATTTACATTCCAGTGGGACAGACGGCCAATTCATTGGGCATGCAGTGGAGGTCACTCAGATACGGTCAAACTGCTGATTGATCACCATTGTGATATTCAAGCACAGGATAAGGTACATATGAATAATTGTCATTATAATGAGCAGTGATAATACATAAAAAGGGGGGGATTCACCGTATAAATAATATCTGACAGTTAAACAACTAATAGCCCGCCCGCCTTCTAGCATTGACTCACTGCTGAGTGGTCTATAAAGTTAGTTGAAAAACTAGGTAGTTTAGCCCCCAGGATTACCCCAACATATTGATACACACACACAGAGTAAAATCAATTAAATATATTTTTATTTTTTATCTAATAATTTTTACCTTTTCGACAAAGTTTTAATATTGAAATATTAATATAAATAAAAATGATTAAAACCAAAAATTATGCCAGAAATAAAACTGAAGCGATGGCCAAATCCAGAAAATTCTTTGACAGTTTTGTAAGCAACACTATACAAGCAGTTATTACCACCATTCCCATCTGGCATCACAAATACACCAAATCAATGAGGAAATTGGACTAGAACATGAAGAACCTACACAAAATCCTCAATAAGTAATCGCATCATTCAAATATGAATGCTCTGGACTATACCAAGGGGACAATTTCAATAACTCGACATCAGGTAAATATCCTAGATTTGAAATATCTCATGAAATAAGCAGTGAGAGGTTTAAGGGGGTAATGGAGAGTTATCATTCGCATTTTATTTCTGCTTTTAAGATTAATACAATTAATAAAGGTTTGAGAAGGAGAATCATTAGAGGTGAAAGGCATAAAATGTGAATTGTGAATAATCGATATTAGATTCAAATATTGTGATTGAGATCTGGGAAATTGGCCATAGGTGGAACAAGTTGCGTGGAATGACGTGATGATAATGGCATTTGCAGAGAGCGCCAGGAACAGTACCAAAAAGTTCAAAAGAAATCCCGAGTTTGGTAAACAAAAGGAAAAGGAAATAGAAGGAAATTTGTGGCCCATTATCTTGTCGCTGTGAATAATAGGAGGAGGCCAAGGAGAGATAATGCGTATAGAGGAGCTCGAGGCGGGATATTAATTATTATTATTGAACCGTTCTGGGTGACAGCAAAGGCAGCAATGTGGAGCTGAGCGTCAGGATGGAGATTGGCTAGGCAATTACCATTTGGCATCCAGATCGGAAAGGATATAAAGGGAATGGATAAATAGAACAAACCGGCAGCAGCTCTAGATATAGATTTTATGAAGATATTTGAGAATAGGCAAAAGGAACTCGCTGGGAGGATCAAGGATAACAACGAGGTGAATATTAATATACAGATTTTGACAAAGCATCAACACCGAGCGGAGGATCGGTTAAACTTTGCTCATTGATTATATGCGTGTTGAGGGGATATTTTGTGATTCAATATGCGCTGGGTAGCTTGGTGTTTCGGTTTCTGCAATGTAAGGCACACGCGGAACTAGCAAGCACCGGCTCAAATTCAATTATTAATCTCATTTGTTCCTCTCCTCCACTGCGTTCTCAAGCAAAGCGATTATTAAATAATAATATGAAAAGATAATTTCCAAATTATCAAAACAATATAACATTATGCAATATTATTATCATTATTATTATATATTAATATCTGATTGATGCTCACCAGCCATTCACTAATTAGTAAAAGGGAAATAATATGAATGTTTTCCGCTTGCTTTGAATCAATTTTATCAATAATTCATATAAATAGATTTAAAATCTTCAGAAAAATTAAGTAAACTCTTAAAAAGTGGAATTAATTACTGGAACTTGCATTACATAACAAATTGATTGACATAAAGGAGTTCACAAAAAAGCAAAGAATTTCAAACCCTTACATTACAAATCAATTTCAAATCAGTTTCTTTTTCCCAGTGGCGTAACTAGGGGGGCAGGGGGGGGTCATTTGTCCTGGGGCGCCAAAATTAGGGGGCGCAAAATTAGGGAAGCCAATTTGGAACAAAAATTAAGTAATAAATTATTCTTAAGATCTAAGAGATTAATATATTTTTTATTACTTCATTAGTTTCTTAGAATAGATGTGCGTGCATTCAGAAATGGGGATTTAATAAGATTATAGATATTTTTGCCACGACAAAAGCCAGAAAAATTAATATTTAATGTTAAACTGTATTTTGTCTAAGTCAATAAATATTATTTATACGCTTATTAAAATCTGTTAAACCTGTTTTGTTATTCGTCATTAATATTCTTTAAAAAAATTAAATTATATATATATATATATATATATATATATATATATATATATATATATATATATATATATATATATATATATATATATATAAGGGGGCGCTAATTTCCCAGTTGCCCCCAGGCGCAAGAACCTCACGGTACACCACTGATTTTTCCATATAATTATAAATATCCCTAATATAATTATACTTAATATAGTAAAATATTTACAATAAATATTCTGTTCTACAAATCCATCGACGATATTCTACTGAAAACTTGCAATTTCTAGTTAAAAATTTAAAACAATACATTTACATTAACTTAAATAATTTAAAAATTGTATTGAATAATATTAAAACAAAATGTTTTACAAATTTTAACTAAATTATATATTCAAATTATTAATAAAAATATATATTACTTATTTAAAAAATATTTGTGACCCTTTGAACATCAAATGCATCATCTGCGATAAAATACTCGTCACCCCTTTGTAAAATATGTAGATTTATCATAATTGTGTTTCAAAAATGAATGTTTAGTTCGTTGTCTTTTCCAAATTTTTAGAAGAAACTAATCAAAAATTATTCTCAGTCTTGTGAGAATTCTGCGCAGTTGTATCGAAAAAGATATGGTTAATATAGTAGATGCCCACTTGAAATATTTTAAAATATCATACAAATCAGACATATTCGCAGCGACTGGTGAAGGTGCAAGTGTTGGAGCTTAAGGGTATGTCATTATAATGTGCTAGGTTTACTTGTGGATGTTAATCAAACTTCTTCCTAAACACGTTCATGATTATTGTACTTTATACCATCTGCGTACCTGTGGTAGCAACGATGTTGGTGATGTACTCAATGGCTGAAAACCAATGATTAGGTGAGCTATACTACTGAAACTACTGCTCATTGTGTTTTCATTTTCGGTTTCTGGACTGCCGATGGAAGGTCTAAGGTCAATGTTCTTTATCAAATTGTCACTGATGTATTCATTTAAATTACTGGATAATTCATTACTGGATATTTATCAATGTTATTTTCGAAAATTTTGGGTCGAGTTCTGACTATATTTCCATTTCTGACCTATTTTAATTTCTAATCACTAGAGAATTTTCTAATACCTACTAAAACGAAGTCTTCTCTATAGTTACTCAAAATCTACCGCTTTCATTATTACAAACCTAATTCACTGTATTCAATAAAAAGGTATCATATATTGAATCAAGCGGTTCCTCGTGGATTCCTTCTCTGAATCTCTGCTGACGGATGACTGAAATATTAACCCATCTGTTTATGTAAGAGGACATTTAGTGTGACAGTGAGCTTAAAGATATTGATTTTATTCGTATTTGATAAAACAAAATTTTGATGACTTCCTTAAAAAATTTTTAAAAGACAACTAAAAATCCATTTTAGAAATAATTGCTTGATAAATAAACTTATTTTACAAGGGAATGACGAGTATTTTATCGTAGATGATAAATTTAATGTTCACAAGGGTTACAAATTTTATTTTCTAAAATAAGTATTATACATTTTTATTAATTATTTAAATATATAATTTAGTTAAAATTTTGTTTTAATATTATTCAATACAATTTTTAAATAATTTAATGTAAATGTTTTGTTTTAAATTTTTAACTAGAAATTGCAAGTTTTCAGTAGAATATCGTCGATGGATTTGTAGAACAGAATATTTATTGTAAATATTTTACTATATTAAGTAAATTTTAATTTAGGATATTTATAATTATATGGGAAAGGAAACTGATTTGAAATGGATTTGTAATGTAAGGGTTTGAAAGTCTTTGCTTTTTTGTGAACTCCTTTATGGCAATCAATTTGTTATGTAATGCAAGTTCCAGTAATTAATTCCACTTTTTAAGAGTTTACTTAATTTTTCTGAAGATTTTAAATCTATTTATATGAATTATTGATAAAATTGATAACCATAACGCTCAGTTCCAACACCAGTGCAGCGTAAACAAAGACTTCTTAAAAATTGTCTCACTTAAAATTACACCCTCAAATCTTCTTGCTTGCCACTTTTGGAACAAAAACTGCCACAAATGCTTTGACTCATTTGATATCGATACTCCCCTAGACACAATTATATCCCACATATCTAAAAACCATAAGAACCTTAAATTCGACATTAATCGAAAAATATATTGTTCCTGTGGAGAGTGGATAAACTATGTTGATACCAAAAATCATATAGAAAATAATCACCCCACCCTTGAAAAAAGTAACTCTATTACTCCTATCAACTCTTATAAGATAACTAATAATAATGTAAATAATGTTTTTATAGACATTCTGGATACCCAAGAGGCAATCCTATCTCCCCTTAATAATGAAATTATTACCAGGGACCTACCTGATAATATTCTTTTTTCAAACAATATTGATAAAGAAGCTGCATGATGGTCACAGCATACAATCAAGGCCTTCATCTTTTCTTTTGCCATAAGACCTACTTCTATCTTCGTCGACCCCTATATAGGGAACGCCCTCATTCAGCACAACTTCAAAACCTTCTTCGAATCCTTTCCTTTTAATGAATTTGCTGATTGGAATGAGATCATAATGCCTATGTGTCATTCCAAGGACAATTGGTTCTTCTTCTTTCTTGATAAAAGTCGTAAACTCGCACTGCTTATTGACCCCATCACTGATGAATGTCCATCTACCCACCAAATACTTGCTAATAATATCCTTGAAACCATTCTTGACTTACAAAAAATTGTCTCTCCCTTGGACATCAAACTTCAATATCTTGAATACCCCAGATGCAACTCTCCTTATGAATCAGCCTTCTTTGTATGCCATATAATTGAATGCTTGATGAAACATGATAGGATTACCTCCCCAAACATCCAGAATATGTCGGATAAGATAAAAAATATAATTAAAAAAATTATTATTAACAGAATGGCTAATGATGATGTGCGAAAATATCGACCATTTATCAATAGCCTCATAATTAATTTAAATACAGACACAACTGACTGCGATACAGTCCTTTGTGAAATTGTAAAAATAAATGAAAATATTAACGCATTAAAATACATTAATAAAAATCCAGCTGACTTTATTCATAAGACTAAAAAAATAGACAATGAATTATTAGTTATTAAAAGGAATAGATACAAATTTGACCCCAAGGAGGAGATATCTAAGATCTTAAACAATGAATTTAACTTTCAAAAACCCACTATGGCCAATATTCTCAAAGTCTTTGCAGGGGAATTGGTCACTTCAAATCCGCTATCTATTAACCTTCAATGCTCCTTCTCAGAAAACCACTCTTCTACTCCTTTTGATACTGATGAGATCAAATACATTGTCTCCAATCTTGACAATACCGCTCCAGGTTTGGATCTTATCACACTTGCCAATTGGAAAAAGATATCACCAGATCTTGAACTTCTTCTCTCTATATGTAATAACATCCAAAGGAATTCCCTCTGTCCTTCTACTTGGAAAACCTTTAGGACAAAACTCATCCTCAAAGCCGGTAAGAATGAGATAAGCCATGAAGCCAGTTCATGGAGACCGATCTCCATCATGAATACAGCATACCGCGTTTTCTCCTCACTTCTTAATAACAGACTACTTGGTTGGATCAAAGAGGGTAACCTTATCTCTAAAAACCAGAAAGCAATCGGCACCCCCGATGGATGCGCTGAACACAATCTTATCCTTCAACTCATTAAAGACGCCTCCATACGAAACAAATCTGACCTTCATATTATCTGGCTTGATATCACTGATGCTTTTGGCTCTCTACCACATGACCTCATCTGGCATACTCTCTCTAAAATAGGTTTACACTCTAACACCATTCGGCTGATAAACAATATGTACGACAATGTTAAGACCATCTTTGACTGTGAAGGTGAAAAATCGCCCTCAGTTCCCATCCTGAAAGGTGTGAAACAAGGATGCCCACTTTCCATGACTCTTTTCTGCCTCTGTATCGACTATATTATTAAAAACATCCTTTTCTCTCACCCCTTCATGTTTGGTGATATGAATATTAGTATTCTAGTTTACGCTGATGACATCGTATTGATCTCAGACTCTTACCCATCAATCACCTCCGCTCTCCTTGAAACTATTCGTCTTGCCTCACTTGCCAATCTAAAATTTAAACCCTCGAAATCTGGTTATTTCCACTTAAATGACAGTAATAACCACCAACCAATTAAACTATATAATGAGACTATCCCAAAAGTAGATGACTCGAACTTCTACAGATATCTAGGAGTTGACTTTGCTTATAAGAAAAGGCACAATATCGATGAAAGACTCGAACTTGCTATTAACGATACCGAAAAAATCCTAAACTCACATCTACACCCATCTCAAAAGATTAATGCCTTCAAGATATTCATACACTCTCGGTTGATCTTTCCCTTCCGTAATTGTGAAATTCTCCATAAAATACTAGACTCTCATAAAGATACCATCATAAAGGACCGTGTCCCCCAAAAAGGTTTTGACAATAAGATAAGAAAAATGATAAAAACCTCTCTGGGGGATAAACTCTTGCAATTTAACAACAACTTCCTATACGCATCTATAAAAATGGGCGGTCTCGGACTTACCGCTGCAATAGACGAATATATCATACAAAGCATAGTACACCTCTCCCGTGCTCTAAACTCATCGGATCTCACCTTTCGTACTCTTGTCCTCTCAGAACTTGCGTTGGCACGTGGTCAAGGTAACCTTGAAGCCGCAATATCTTGGATTAATGGTAACATCTCTAAATCCTTCCCAACTCATTCTATCTTCTCGAAATTCAAAAAATCTGTTGATCTACTTCGTAGGAAATACGGCATACACGCTAAAATTGTGCTTTTGGATGACGTATACCAACTTGAAATCAAATATAAAGATAGAATTAATTACTTTAATGAACAAAACATGAAAAACATCTCCTCTGAACTGCACTGCATCATCGGTTTTATACATGCAGAAAAATGGACGATCTTAACATACCAGGGTCATATTGCCAAATCCATCACTGATAGCAGCACTGCTGACTTCCTCCTCAAATCTGATACACTTAGTGATGCCCAATACTTCTTCCTTATTAGGGCTCGCAACAACCTGTTGAAGCTAAATTTCACACCTCATCGACTTAAAAGTAAAAAATCTATCCTTTGTAGGCAATGCAACTCACACCCTGAAACCCAGGCCCACATATTCAACCATTGCCCTGCGAAAATTAACGCGCGCAGAAATAAACACTCTCGTGTCCTTGAAGCGGTATGTGAATGCCTTTCTAATTATAATTTTCATCTAGACATTGAAATCTCACCTCAGGGTGTAAACTCTACCCTTAAACCTGATCTTCTCATAAAATCCTCCAGAAATAAGAACATTCATCTTCTCGACATAAAAGTCCCCTACGAACAAAAAGAAAACTTTAAAACCGCCGTTAAAAATAACTATATTAAATACGCCAGCCTTGCCATTGATATCGAGAAATCCCACAAAACCAAAACCACTATCTCAGCCCTAGTAATCGGTACTCTAGGATCCTGGGATAGCAATAATAATCAGGTACTTAAAAAAATTGGCCTCACGAAACAAGAAATACTAGGTCTAGCTCGAAAAGCCTGCACGGCGGCTGTCATAAGTAGCTACCATATCCTAAGAGAACACACACTCAAAGACTGATATTATTATTTATATATAGTTGTACTCAAAGCATTGCTTATTATTTATATTGTTCATTATGGCTGTATTATACATATATTAAACTACCCTCCGAAACATTATACTCAATAATAGATTAATATTAATCATAGTAAATCCTCCTTGGGCGTTAACATATGTACATCCATTATTATAGTAACCTAATACTTAAAAAAAAAAAAATAATAAACTAATGATAATTTAATATATACCTATAGAAATAAAACTACAATAAAATTGTTGAACCTATAACTTAATTCTTATATCAACTTGTGATCTTCCTATCCCAAAACTCATAAAACTCAAAATTCAAAGACTATAATAATATGCTGTTTATCAACACTATCTCTTGCTACTATTATGACCATTATTGGTACTACTGTCATTATTTTGTGGGTTTATTATTGTTTGTTCATTGCTTTTAATAGGATTATTTGTGCTAATGACATTATTGATATTCATATTACTATTGGTATTATTAATAATTATCCTTATTAATGATACTACTATCTTATTATTATTATTACTATTATTATTATTATTATTACTATTATTATTATTATTACTATTATTATTATTATTATTAATATTATTATTATTATTATTATTATTATTATTATTATTATTATTATTAATATTATTATTATTATTATTATTATTATTATTATTATTATTATTATTATTATTATTATTTTTATCATTATTATTATTATTATTACTATTATTATTATTATTATTTTTATTATTATTATTATTATTATTATTATTATTATTATTATTATTATTATTATTATTATTATTATTATTATTATTATTATTATTATTATTATTACTATTATTATTATTATTAGGATTATTATTACTATTACTTCTACGTTATCTCATTGTCACCATTTATCATCATGAAATATCTTAACTTCCCCTTGTCTTATTATCACCTCTCTTATTGCTCTCACTACTACTTGTTAACGATATTTCTATTATTATTCCTACTATTGATGTTATCATTATTACTTATTACTATTTTTATCATTATTATTACTATTATTATTATACATATCATTATATATAATTACGGTACTATGTGTCAATCACCAAATGGGTTAATGTAGGAACCCTTGTAGGGGTTCTGCCTATTTGGTGGTCTTTTTAGTTGTTTATATCAATAATATAATAATTATTACTATACTATTAATACTATTATTGCCACTATTATACTACTATGCTACAACTACTATATCATCCAAACCTTCAACTCCTTTTAATGTATACTATAATAAGTAGCTATTATTGCGCTATAATCCACGCGGGGGAGCCTTTCTGCTCCAACATTTACATTTCCTTAAGCGAATCTATCACAACCGAATTCACCACACGATCTCCAACTGCTCCAGCCGCTCCAGCTGCTCCAGCTGCTTCAGCTGCTCTAACTGCTCCAGCCGCTCCAGCTGCTCCA
>CAUHTR010007809.1:173124-198146 GCA_959609185.1 Schmidtea polychroa
TGTTAAAATTATCGATCCTTATCTTCGAATGTCTCATCTCTATAGATGGCATGTATTGCGAAGAATTTTCGTGCTATGTTGAAGTCAATTTTTGTGGTATTTGACTTTGTGATTATGTTATAGTTTTCCCTGGTAAACCATGGTAAAGTCTTTTCTCTTTTTCCAATTGCAATTCTCTGGTTTAAATCTTCAATAAACCTCGTTGCTGGGACATTGTTCTCCGCAGGAAAACGAGATAAACATCTGTCCCCCGAAGGGGGCAAAATTTATCTTTGTTCTTTTCTTCATTCATTGTAAAGATCTATTATTTGAAACATTTTTTGATTTATTCCAATTATTTTTGATTGGTTTATTATATTTTAAACCAATTTTTCCTTGATTTTCGTCATGTTTGCCATATTCCTGGATCATTTTTTCCAGATTTTCAATTTGTTTATCTAGTTCATCACGATCAGCTTTTATTTCTACGATTAATTCTAGAATTTTGCTGATTTGGTTCGAATTTTGAATATTTTCATTCTTTTCTATGAGCCCCGTCACTCCATTGTTACCACAGGGATAACTGGATTGTGACGGCCCAGCGTTCATAGCGACTTTCGAAATTTTATCTTTGTTCTTTTCTTCATTCATTGGAAAGATTACCAGACGCATTAAAATGGTTAGATGGGACATACGCATAAAAGATCAAGCATAGTCAAAAATTCTTGGCTCAGCAGAATAAAAAAATGCAGTCATCCAACACTTATACACTTCAATTGAAACATTCGTAGTTTGGGATATGGGATAAACGAAACAATGATATATTCAGAAAACTGGGCCTCAGATATGAAGAGTGGATGCCCATAAAGAGCAAAATGATAGAACGAGTTATCAAGGGCTCCAGAAAAACATACGAAAATCATCGAGCCTTCTATCAATAACACAAGAAATCGTAAACGGATGATTGTGCCCGCATCCATAAAATGGCACACAGGCAAATTCAATTCTCCTTACAGTAGCTTGCCTACTGTATTTGGCCTAGCATATTTATTATGCTATTGTTATGTTTTATTAATAAAATATTTGACTTTCTAAATATTACTGAAGCTAAAAGATTAGTATTGCAAAGACATAAAAAAGATGATTTTTATCGTTAGTCGACACTACAATCGTCGTTTGAAGAGAAACATAATATATAAATATAAAGGTGGATTTTTGGGTGCATTATTCCAATAATAATATCAGCAATTAGTGCAATTTCATCATAAGTTCTTAATGGGCACATGATTTCAATATCAAAAATATATTTTGTAGATTTAAATATTTTGACAACGTATTGTAATAATGAAGGAAACATTTTCCAAAATAAAGGAGAAAAAGGTCAAAATAAAATTGACAAACCCAAAAGATCCAAATGGGTTTGGTGGTGTAGAAAAAATAACAAAACGGCTGAATTATTCAAAGAAAGAAACTCAGAAAATGGTAATCTGATTAATTAGCTTGTAGTTTAAATAAACCAATGTTGAAGCGATTCCCAATAAGACATTACAAAACATTTGAAATCAATGATTTATGGGAAATGGATCTGATAGAAATGATTCCTTATTCAAAAATCAACAAAGATTACAAATATATTTTAATTTGCATTGATGTTTTTAATAGATACACGCGTGTTGTTCTTACAAAACAAAATCTGCTAACGAAATGTTTGATGCAATAAAAAACTTGTTTGCTTATGGAAAGTTTCGTAATTTAGAAAAAGATTTGAGTAAAAAATTCATTTAAATTAATTAATATCTTTAAAGTAAATACTTAAGTAAAAACATTTATAAAAGCAAAGTTAAAGATGTTATCAAAGAAATAAATCATTACTCGGTATTTTCTCAATTCAAAGCAACTCATGTAGAAAAATATTGAAAAAATATGTTGTATATCAAGATAATAAAATTTGAATAAAAGTTTTACCAAAAATTGTTTTCAATTACAATTATTAACTACATAGAAGATTTAAAATTCAGAGAATTATTGATTTTACCAAAAAACCATTAAGATAGTAAAAGTAGATAAACCAAAATGCAAGGTGGGTGATCATGCAAGAATTAGATAAATCGGTTCTTCTCCATTCTTCAAGAACTTTGATAATAACTTTCATAAATCTATGATTTATACCGCAAAATCTCCTTAATTCGCGTTCCTTAATTTCTCTTTTTAATTCGACCTCGTTAAGCTTCTAGTATCTTCTTAATTTTCAAATTGTTAATTAAATTCTGTTCTTTTTATTGATTTTTTTAAATTTAGTGATTCTCTATAGCACGGATGTTTAATCTTTTGCAGCATCTGGGCCACATGTTAAGGTTTTTGTAGCCAGGCGGGCCGCATAAAAAAGTCAACTACTTTTCGAAGTTTAGTTTTATTATAAAAATGAAACATACATTGTAAGTGTGATATATTTAATATTTTACTATAAATATGTATAAATATGCTTATATTTACATATAATTAAATGGTAAAAACAAAGTAAACTCTTTGAAAATTTAAGATAGTAAAAAAACAAGCTTTAAATTACAATTAAATTTTATCTGTGAAAAAATAATCACTATTTTTTAATATAAACAAAAAAAGGCGGGTCGAGGGTTACTCATCTCTGCTCTATAGTAATAATTATCTATAGAGAATTACACTATATAGTTTTATTGTATTTTCATATAATGTACATAATAATAATAAAAACGATGCAATACGAATCCTTATTACAAGTTTTAAAAAATAAAAAAAAATAACACCACACTACAGATACATTAGGTGGAGTAAAGAATTTCAATAGATCTTGGAAATGCATATTATCAGGTAGAACTAGGCGACGAATCAAAGCTGAAAACTGAGTTTTCAACAAAGTCAGGTCAATATGGTTTCAATAGAATGTAATTTGGAATAGCGCCAGGGACTCTCCAAAAACTTATAAGAATCAATGGATTAAAGTATTAATGGATATAAGATATGCAGCGGTATAGCTAGACGATATTTTGGTATTTACAGAGACAATTGATCATCACTATGAAGTCTTAAATGAGGTTCTTGGCAAGATTAGAAAAGCAGTTCTTAAGATAGACCCTGAAACATTTTATATTCTGAAAGACGAAGTCAAATTTCTAATTCATATAATTAATAGAGATGACATACAGACGGACTCATCAAAGGTGGAGACTATTAAATCATTTGAAAGGCCAAAATTTCAAAAATCAGAGATGTAATTACCTCAAAATATTTATCAAGAAATATGCAAAAAAAGGCTAGAGTTTAGAAGAATTATGTGGATTAAATAACAAAACATTGATTTAGACTGATGCTTTCAATATGACATTCGAAAATATGAAATAATTATATAATTAGCTAACATTATTATGCATTCACGGACTATCGATGGAAGACATGTGTCCGATTTACTTTACTGTCTCTGCTGTCGTTCATTGCACAACAGAAAACATGAGAATTTTAAGGGAATCAGACCGCCATACTTCTTTTAAATTGTTAGCATACACAAAAAAAAATAATTTATCGCAAATTTATTCGACTTGAAATTGAACATCGGTTGCTCGTCACCTAAGACTAAAACACTACATATTATCATTGACCAAATATTTTGAAATTAATCGGTTAAACAGGCTTAACAATTTCATTTATCTACAAATTATTACGATGTTTAAAGTTTTAATAAATTATGCTTGCCATTATCATTCCGATAAATCAAATTAATTTTGTTGACGCTACACCTTGATTATATTTATAAATTGAAGCACTATTTATACAATCAGACTAAATTGCCTACGGAAAATAGTTTCCCCTAATTGTCAAGAATTTAATAGCAGCAGCAACCATCTCTCATAAAAACGAATCACAGAATAAATTACCGATCAAGCTCAACACGTATTGCCGATAAATAATCAGAAACTACTCTCAGATAAAGTAAGTAAATCTCACATGTTAATCAGTATATAGTATTGTAGACACCAGCCAAACAGGAATATTCGTCTCTAACAAACTTTTTTTGGGCAAATGAACCACACTAACTCTTTTTT
Organism: Schmidtea polychroa; assembly: GCA_959609185.1. Lineage (NCBI taxonomy): Eukaryota > Metazoa > Platyhelminthes > Tricladida > Dugesiidae > Schmidtea > Schmidtea polychroa. The sequence goes on from CAUHTR010007809.1 coordinate 177,180, forward strand.
GTTATAAATTTTTGGACCCCCCTACATAATAATTAGAATTTTTTTTACATCGTCGATTACGTCAATAATTTTTAATTTTATAAGTTTTTCTATCAGTATACTTCAAATTAAATTCTCTAATAAATGAGACTATGGCGTAATCAATTTTGTGAAATTTCATTTTTAGTGCTCCATTTTTAAATTTACATATTGTTAGACGCAATTAAATTCAAATCTTCTTCAAGCATTTATTTTTATAACAACTTCAAATTTGTATCGTTTACTAGCTTATTTAAACACCGAGGCATGATAATTATTGATATTAATGTAATTACTGGTCATACATTTAATTGACTTAATTTAATATAATTTAATATAATATGATATAATTTAATAAAGAATTTAAATATAAAAATTTAACAGAAATAATTATTTCTACTAACTGATCTCACTTCTACCATTTAACCATAATAATTTTATATAGGAGTTTACTAACTCCTTACATCCCCTCTTCTTTAAAATGCTTTAACTTTTCTATATTCCTCGTTATTTTTCTCCCGTTTTCGTCTGTTAATAAGTAACTTCTTTCATGATTTCGTTTTATTACTGTGTATGGTCCTCCATATCTCTCGTGATCTTTGTTTCTAATTTCTTGTTTCATCAATACTTTGTCCCCCACTTCTAAGTTCCTAGTTGTGCCAATTTCTTTCACTTGCTGGCTTTTAGCCTCTAATTTTCGCATGATTTCATTTCTATCCACTTCATTATTACTATGCGATTGCGATCTATTAATCTTTCTCCCAAATATAATTTCTGCTGGACTCACTCCATTAGTTTTTTGAGCTGTCGCATTTAAATCGTATATCAGGTATTAATTCTGCCCAGCTTTTTTTAACTCCTTCTCTGAGTGACGCGTTAATATAGTCTCTTATAGTACGAAATTGTCTTTCAATTACACCATTAGTATTATGATGATACGGACTCGAAAATATCAACTCAATTCCTGCTGCCTTTGCTAGTTCTTTAATACTATTTGCTTCGAAATTCTTTCCACAATCAACATTTAGTTACTTAGGGGCTCCAAATTTCAATATCCAATTATTTAACAAAACTGCCTTTATTGTATTTTCATCTTGCTTTCTAATAGGAGTTAGAGATATGTATTTACTGTAATGATCGATTATTGCACAAATATATTTTTCTTTTCTGAAGGTTTCTCTTAATGGACCGCAAATATCCATGTATACTTTCTCCATAGGTTCTGAAGCTTGAATTACTTGGGTTTTTTCTTTTACCTTTGTAGTTAAAACTTTGTTTTTCTGGCATGCTTCACATATTGATATAGTCTCTTTTACTTCATTTAGCAAATCTTCCATATCAAAATTGTTCCTAATATATTTCATAACTTTTTCTACTCCTGCGTGGCATAATAATAAATGTGTTTCCTTAATCATTTATCGTCTTTCTGTTTCTGGTATCCATATTTTGTTTTGATTGGTATAGATAATATTTCCTTATATATTTATTATTTTTCCTTTCATTTATTTGATCTTTTATATCTTGTATTTCTGCATTATCTCTTTGCCATTCATTTCCATTATTTTCGGTCATCAATGTTAACAACCTAGTTTTTAATCGCCCTGATTTGGGGTTATCATGGTCCATCAAACACTGTACACATTTGCCGCATGTATTTCTAGACAGCATATCTGCATTCCTATGCGCCGTACCTTTTCTGAACTCCATTTTTATGTCTAAACTGCTCAAGTAATTTATCCACGTTTAGAACTGTGCTGTTATAGACTTCTTTGTCGTTAACATAAAAGTTATTGCTTTATGATCAGTGCGCAAAACAAACCGTTTACCGTATAAATAATGGTTGAAATGGCGACAGAAATAATATATAGCCAAAAGCTCTTTTCGTGTTATACAATATCCTCTTTCATGGCTACTCATTGCATGGGATCCATATACAATAACGTGTTCATGCCCCATTTCATCTCTTTGTGATAATACAGCTCAAATTGTATCAAAGCTTGCGTCTGTATCTAATATGAATTCTTTCTTGAAATCTGGAAATACGAGAATTGGCGCTGTAGTCAACGCCATTTTCATTTCTTCGAAAGCTTTTTCACATTCCTCAGGCCAGATTATTTTTTCACTATTGCTTCCACATATGCTTTCTAGCGCTCTTGATTTTGTTGCATATTCCTTAATAAATCTCCGATAATAGTTACATATACCTAAAAAGCTTCTCAAATTCTTTATACACTTAGGCCTCTGAAATGATTTAATAGCCTCAATTTTACTTTGATCTGTCCGAATCCCCTGACTGTTAATAATATGCCCTAAAAACTTTACTTCGCTCTTTAATAACTGACATTTTTCTGGGTTCATTCTCAATTTAGCTTCCCGTATTTTCTCTAGAACTTTTCCAAACACATTGTAATGTTCTTCAATTGTTCTTGTAAAAATTAAAATATCCTCTAAATACACCATAACTCCTTCTTTCCATAGATCTTTCAATATTTTTGTCATTTTTTCTTGGAATGTACCCGGCAAAAGGCAATCTATTAATACAAAATTGCCTTCTTTAGTAGAAAATGCTGCCTTTTCTTGCGATTCTATGTCCAATTTCACTTGATAATATGCGTTCCCAAGGTCTATAGAACTAAAGTACTAAGATCCATGTAATGTATCTAGAATTACTTCTACATTCGGCATAGGAAAAGCTTGTCTTTCAGTAATCTTATTAAGCTGTCTAAAATCTAAACAAAGTCTGATATCATTTTTGTCTTTTTTCCACACGCATACTAACGGCGTATTCCAAGGTGAATTACATCTTCTTATGATATCATTATTTTCTAAATTTTTTATAGCAGCATTTATTTTCTCCTCTAAATTGATGGGTTGTCTTCTGGGTTTTATCATAATTGGCCCTTCTTTTGTGATGATTTTATGTGCAATTAAATCAGTACATCCAATATTCCAGTTATTAGCCATAAAAACACTTTTATTGTTTTTAACAATCTCTAACAGTCTTTTATTTTCGTTTAATCTTAGAATTTCTATTCTTTTTGACATCTCTCGTTATCTGTAATCTTTTCCCCAAATCTAGCTTCTATTTCACACATAAATTCATTATATCCTTCTTCATTTTGCTTGATGTAGTTTAATTCAATTCCAAACTCTTTCTGCAATTCCACTCCGCCTATTATATCTGGAACAATATTTTTAACTATTATAAATGTTAATTTCCTTTCCATATTACCAATTCTAACATCAATATGTATTTTTCCGATTGTCTCTAATTTACTATCATTTGCACATCTTAACATCTTATCTGTTTTTATGATTGTCACATTCACTAATTTGTCCACAACTGCTTCTGCCATTACATTTACTCTTGCTCCTGTATCTAGTAAGCATTCCATTCTATAGCCCTGAATTTCAAGAGTTGTACTTGGTCTACCTTGCATTTTGTCAACTCAATTTCGGTCGTTTCCATTCATTTTTAGTGAAAATATTTTGCTCCTCTGATATTTCATTAATCCACCCGATTTCATTTCTCTTTAATTTATCTTCTGCCTTTTTAATAAATTTATAAACTTTTTCATTTACTATTTTATTATTATATTCTGCTTCTTTAATTTCATTATAATCTTCTTGATTCTTAGGATTATTATTATTATTTATTAAAGATCGATCAGCATTAAAATAACTATAACATTTAAAATTATTTAAAGGAAACTTTATAAAATTACAAATTTTATTACATAAAGGTTCTACATTATTATATATAAGGATTATTTACACTATTAAAATTATTATGACCAATATTTACATCAATATCAAAATTACCTAGTATATTGCTCCGATCATTGCCTCCCGTGTCAAAGCATGTACTTTTGGGTGCTGAATCTCCTCATATTTGTCTTCTGCATTGTCTGAATACTCCAGTGGCATCGTCTCATCATTAGCTTCAATTGATGCAATTGTTCTTCCTGGATTGTTGATCTTTTGTTGATAGCTTGTGGTTCAATGGGCATAATAATTATTGTTTCTCATGCTTGAATTAGTTTGAAACTTCCTTCTTTCCAAATTTGTATAGCAGTCAATCTCCTTGTGTCCACGTAAGTGACATCTCTGACATTGAATCGTTAAACATTCTCGCCGTATGTTGCCTTCAACATCGCATGCAAAACACGTCATTTTCTTTTTCATTTGGCATTCTCGACTAACATGACCAGTTTTCTTGCATGCCCAGCATACCAATTGTCGGTTACTGACGTTTCGCTGCTTGAAATTATTATTTCCGTTTACCATTCCTCTTTGAGCAACATCTCTGTAGCTTCTGTAGTTTTGAACAACCGGTGAAGTTTTCACAACATTAATATGGCCCATAATTTTGTTTATCTTTTCTAATTTCTTTATTGTCGCTTTTATTTCTTTTGATGTTTTCAAATCTTTCATCTCGATCTCTCTTTTAACTTCTCGATCTCCTACACAGTTTGTAAGCAGGCATTTTTCTATTTCTTCTTTATCCCATTTGTCATCTTTTTTATTTTCTCTACAAAAGTTTCGGCTGAATCTGATCCTTGTTCATAACTCAAAGCTTCTTTTAGATCATCCATTAATGATGTCGGTTTCAAAAATGCACACCGAAGTTTCTCTTCCATAGTTTTTCCTTCGGCTGCTTCATAATCTTCCATTAGCGATCTGTCAAGTAATGTTGTAGTTATTATTACTTGCATCCTAATTTGATTTTTTGTCGCGCCAAAAAACCTTTGACAATCCTTGATAAAATTTTCTAGATCATCGCTTTTGTGAAATTTCTCAGGTAATAGTCTGCTTATCAACAAATCCGTGGCGTGGTCGCCATGTTAAACGCAATTAAATTCAAATCTTCTTCAAGCATTTATTTTTATAATAACTTCAAATTTGTGTCGTTTACTAGCGTATTTAAAAACCGAGGCGTGATAATTATTAATATTAATGTAATTACTGGTCATACATTTAATTGATTTAATTTAATATAATTTAATATAATATGATATAATTTAATATAGAATTTAAATATAAATATTTAACAGAAATAATTATTTCTACTAACTGATCTCACTTCTACCATTTAACCATAATAATTTTATATAGGGGTTTGCTAACTCCTTTAACATATCTTTTTAAACAACTTGATATATTTTCACTCAATCAATATATAGATAAAATTTAAATCTCGACAAAATGACATCATTATTTATTTCAAACTCACAATCATAACACCTTAAACATTGCATTTTTCAACCAACATTTACATACATACACATTTTCAACTTTTAAAAAATACAAATTATTCATACAAATTATTAAGAAAACACATTCTGCTATTACAAAATTATATTAAATGACATATTAAAAACTAAACATTTATTAAAATCCCAGAGAAATTCGAGCACTATCTAATCACCAAATCGGTGATATGGCATCTTTCTCATCCATTTTATATCCGTGTATTGAAATATTTACAAACCAGCTTTCCCCATCTTTATATTCAATTTCTTCAAAGGCATCATGAAAACGGGAATTTCGATTGTTGATGAATATATTTCTATTGCAACGTAGATTCTTTACAAATATTTTGAAATATTTACAAACCAGCTTTCCCCATCTTTATATTCAATTTCTTCAAAGGCATCATGAAAACGGGAATTTCGATTGTTGATGAATATATTTATTTTATTTTCCCCAACACTTTATTTACTTCAACATCTTGTTACATGAGCTATATTGCGACTTGATCAATTTGACTGCATTTGAGAATTTATATTGAATTTCATCTACCAAGAAATATCTTTTGGTTANTATAAATTATGTCAAAAACCCTTCAGAAAAAATAATTTAAATAACTAAACACATTATTATTATTATTATTATTATTATTATTATTATTATTACAAAGTATCGACAGAAACCATGTACATCTTATAAATTATTATTTAGATTTAATAAATGACAACATAATATTTTCTATTCTATTACTCACTGTTGAGAATTAAATATTTATTCTTCATTAAAAATCAATCAAAACTTTTAACTAGTATTAACAAAGTATTAACATTAAGTTTACTCAATTGTTCCGAGAAATCCATATTTTATGTATAATTATTATTTCATTTAAAATATATTTAAAACCAGTATGTTTTAATTAGCAAAACTAGTTATCAATAAATAGAGTAAGGGGTTTGAAATTATTTAGAATCAATAAGTAACACACAGTGTAATAGATATACATATTTTAATACATATTACATCAAACTCACTCACGAGCGTATACATATATTAAAACACGCACATATTACCATTATTTTATACACACGCACAAATTAATATTATTCGATACATACAATTCATAAAGGTTAAGCACATATCAACCAATCAAAATCATGCATTGATATTGCATCTTTATTGCATATAAGTAATATCAAAACTGTAAAATTCATTACATCATTAAGTAATAACTTCTATTACAGTATGTTAAACTATATTTAATCACTAATTATTGCAAAATAATAAATTATTTCAGTTAATGGTTACAAAATTAATAAAAATATTACAATAAATCAAAACAACATAACGAAATCTTTCAATAAACTATAATAATGTTATTAAGTACACCAAACTCTTTTTTGACACGGTATATACGTTTGCACGAAAATCGTGTAAAATAAATCGTGTAAAAAAAGACATGTTAACCATAGTAAAATTGGGGATGTGTTCTACAATTATAGAAAAGCGTGTAAAATGGAAAAAGGAACCATTAGTTGTTCTAAAAAACCGTGCAAAAAAAATAGTAAATCTTGAAACCATATTATATGTTTTAGAAAATATAATCTGGAAAATTCTTTGCAGCATTTTCATCTGCTGATGCTACTTCTCCTTTTATTTTTACATTATGAAATGCTTGCCTTTTTAGGAATCCTGTCAGCCATCCTTCACTTGCATTAAATTGTCTTCATTGCATTGACACTTGTTGGTAGCTCCAATACCCGAAGTCGTTTGTATATTCTAAGGGTCTTTTCCTTTAAAATTTTCCATCTATATGTATTTTTTCTGCAGGAAATCCTCTATCCAAACCACTAAACTTTTTTTCATTTTCTCCGAGATAATATTTCGGCTATATGACGATGCTTTGGAACTGATGTTCGATCCAGAAATTACTGATCGTCGAATGGAAACCTCACTTTTTTTTAAACTAAAATATTTGCCAACAGATGTGGGACCTACCCCTCTCTCAAGACTGTCTAAGATTTTTATTTTAGTTTCCAAAGAAATCGCTTGTCGCTTCCGATTATTTTTCTTTGGTTTCGGCATCTTATCAATCGGCTATAATAAAAATTAAAATAAAAACACTTAATAAAAAATTTTTAAATCTAAAAAAAATAACATTACCAGTTTATGAAAATTTCCTTATGTAAGTAAAACTTCTTAAAAATAATAATTTTTGCAGGAAATTACCGGTTTATTAAAATTTCCTTTAGTAAAATAAAATAATTACTAAAAAATTTTAAATTTAAAAAAAATAACATTACCAGTTTATTAAAACTTCCTTATTAAAATTTTCTAAAAAATTATTTGTCAAAATAACAATAAAAACAAAATTAAAACATAAATATTTTTTGAAAATAGTGTTAAACCGAATATTTCGTGAAAAAAAGAAGATTTGTTCCTTTTTAGTGGACCGTGTTATTTCAAAATCGTGTAAAAAAAGAGTTGGGTGTATTCATTAAGTTGCAATAAAGTGTAAAATTATTTCGGTGAATGTCAACAATTTAAAAAATATTTTACATTAAATTACCACAAAACTTTGAAACCGTTCATTAAATTACAACAAAGTATTAACATTTTTGATCAAATTGCAACAAAGTAATAACATATTTTGGAAAAATTTCAACAGTTGTAAAATATTTAAGCAAATTGTAACAAGATTATTGCAATAAAGTAATAACATACCGAGGACTAGTTAGCACTGTACGCAAGATTATTCATATTTTTATTATAATAATTTTATTTGGGGTATGTGAAAAGTTATATCAGTGTATTTATATCAATTCAAATTTCTGTTTGTTACAGTAAATATTATTAAATAAAATATTATTTCTCTCGGAACTTGAAAATAAATTATTATTGAAAATAATAAATCTTATTGATAAATATATTATTATTATCATTTAAGTTTGTTCATTACTCAACTGTGTTTCTCAATATTCTATAAATTGATAATCTGTTAATTCACTGCTAAACCTTACTAATTTCTGGACCTAATTCATAATTAATTCGAATAACCCGTTAATTTAGAATAATAAAATTTAATAAAATTTATGATTTTTATAGCTTAAATATTATTTTAAAAATATAATATAAAAACATTTTATATTATACTTATATTATATTTAAAGCTGGTTTGTAAATATTTCAATACACGGATATAAAATGGATGCGAAAGATATCATATCACCTATTTGGTGAATAGATAATGCTCGAATTTCTCTGGGATTTTAATAAATGTTTAGTTTTTAATGTCTTTTAATGTAATTTTGTAATAGCAGAATGTGTTTTCTTAAGTATAGATTAATAATGAAAATGTGTAAGTATGTAAATGTTGGATGAAAAATGCATTGTTTAAGGTGTTATGATTGTGAGTTTGAAATAAATAATGAAAATATATGAGTGAAAATATATCAAGTTGTTTCAAAGATGTATAAATTCAAAAATGGTGTACTAAAAATGAAATATAACAATTTTCATTACAGCATAGTCTCATTTATTAGAGAATTAAGTTTATTGACAAAAAGGTTCTTTTAAAAATGAGAATTGATGACGAAATAGAAAATTTAAACAAAAGTTAAATTACTACGAAATTGATAATTAAAACAAAATTAAAAAAAATTAAAACAAGTAGTAAAGGGGGTGCTGTCACAAAAAGGGGGGGGGTACCTAGATCTGGAGTGCACAAATCTATCTACTGGTTTTAAGACATTAATTATTTTACGAACACAAGCCAATATGTTATAGTTCCGATGTTGAGCATTCAATGATTATTGTAATGTAGTGTTATATATTTTATTTATTTTTAAACAAGGTTTTGCGACGTTTTGTCATTTTATCGAGTGTAGGCCACAATGGCAAACGAATAAAAAATACTATATAGCGATAATTTACTATTGGAAATACGAAGCCTTTTGGACAATCTAATTACTCCAACTTTCAAAACAATATATTGAAATTATCTTCACTTAGAAGACAGTAACGGTAAATCTATACGTAAATAATAACCAGAGGAAGTACCAATAACCAATCAGTTGAACCTTGGCAACAAAGTGCGTGTTATTATTATTAAATTTTTTTATTATTTAAATAAAAGTTGTTATTGTTTGGTATCAGTTAATGTTGATTTATTATTCATTTTTATTTGTGTTTCGTAAGCACGCAGATACACACGCACCCCGATTGTCCCGCCACAATTTCTAACGGAGACTCTGTCGGGTTCATCAAATTTCCTAACAGACACACTCACTCATCAACACAAATATAATATAAAACAAATATAATACGCACAAATATAATAGGAACCTCCTAACATAACTGGTGTCAGAAGAAAAAATATATACAACACACACGCATTCGACATTCGTTCTTCAATCACTACGCCTTTCAGCATACTTATTATAGAAGTATAAAGGATAGTGACTCTTTTGGCTGAACACAGTAAGCCATACCCTTGAACAATCTCATTTTTTTTCAAAACAGTTAGCAATAAAAAAACATCAACAAAGCAAATAATGGCATCAAATCAAACAAACCCAACAAATATTCCACAAATACCCAACAACTACGATAATACTCAAACATCAGAAAGCACCAATTACTATTACAAACCAAACACCAACCCAGAAAATACACATACCATTAATTCAATAATCAACCCAAAAACAAATATCCCCAACTATTTCACAGATGACAACGGAACACCGCAAAAATGGTTAGAATTCGCGAAACTAACCTTAACGCTATCGTGAGTCAAGTCAACAAAATCCCTATGCTCCAACATAATAGCGGCACTACCAAGCAACAAATTAAACGAAATCCCCGATCAAATATCAAAAGACGACGACCCTTTTACAAAATTGTGTAGCATATTGACCAACAAAAACAAAGTCAACAGAGGCAAATGCTAGAATCACGCCTCAACAATACACAGTTAGGGGACAACAAGCCCACAGATTTCCTACGACAATTGAAACAAAAACTGGAGTATCTACAACCAAACATAACAAACTCCGGTTCCAACGAATTGGTGAAAGAATTCTTCATGCGCACTAGACGAATCCTAGCTGCTAGCAGTAACGCTGACGTCGAAACACTCGCTGACATAGCGGATAAAATAAACGAAGAAATCTACCCCACAATCTGTAGTAACCAAAACTACAACAGAAATAAAACAAACTACAATAACCAGACAAACAACAAAAATACTGAACCGAACGAATTATCAAACAAACTAATAAACACACTAATTAGCAAATTCGACGAAATAATAACCGAAAGCCGACAAATAAAAGCAGAACTGACCGAAATAAAAGAAAAATGCAACAAGCAAAATTTCAATCCAAACCAAACTACAGACGTATACAACAGAAATAACTACAACACAAACCAACCATATTACATTGACAACAGACAAAACGACAACCAATCTCCAGACGGAAACAACAGGCAAAACTTCAGCCGCAGAAAATCCTCAAACAATCATTACCGAAACCGGTCAAACTCCCCAAACCGCTACAACAATTACCGAAACAACAGCACAGAAAGGGAATCAAGAAACGATTTTCTAAACAAAAACTACTGCTACTTTCATAACAAATTCGGTGACAAGGCATACAAATGCGTAAAACCCTGCGACTATCACAAAACTGAGCAGGACAACTAAAAAAGTCACCAATGATAGCACCCACATTAGGTGGCAAAAACAATACATTTTCGGTGCACTCAAATAGCACAGAATTTCTAATAGACACCGGTTCGGTGATCTCATTACTGCCACACTACATGTATAAAAATACAAAAACTGCAGATAAACCGTTAACAGCAGCCAACGAAACAAGCATCAAAACATTCGGACAACAAACACTAAATCTGAATATAAACAAAAAAAATTACAACTGGACATTCACAATAGCTGAGGTTCAATAAGCAATAATAGGAGCAGATTTCCTAACAAAATACAACCTCCTAGTGAATTGCAAAAACAAACAAATATTAGAAAATACCGATACAACAACATCACGACACATCATGAGCAACAGAGAGAAACCAAAAATTGACATAGGCGTAGTAACTTTAAACGCAAACAACAAAACTAAACTAGAAAAAATTACACCAGAAATCAACAAAATCCTAGAACGATACAAAGAACTAATGGAACCAGTCCAATTCGATGATAAATCAGAACAAACCACCGAACACGCAATACTGACAAATGGAAATCCAGTACATGCAAAAGTAAGACCACTGGATCCCAAAAAAATAGAAATCACAAAAAAATATTTTCAACGAACTATTGGAAAACAACATAGTCAGACATTCAAACTCTGAATGGTCTTCAGCACTGATGCTAAAACAAAAAGCTGATGGCGATTGGAGAGCTTGTGGCGATTACCGACTTCTGAATAAAATAACTGAACCAGATAGCTACCCATTACCTATAATAAAAGACATAATAAACCGAATAAACGGCGCCAAATACTTCTCAAAAATAGACTTGCAAAAAGAATATCACCAGATACCAATTAGAAAAGAGGACGTTAAAAAGACAGCAATAACAACACCGATAGGAATGTTCGAATACAATAGAATGACTTTCGGTTTACAAAACGCCGCAGCCACTTTCCAAAGACTCATGGACCAAACAATGGAAAACAATAAAAACACAATCGCTTATCTTGACGACATCCTAATAACTAGCCCAGACAAAGAAACACACCTAAAAGACGTCGAACAAGTATTCGAAACGCTGAACAAATCAAAATTGAAAATAAACATACAAAAATGTAAATTCATGAAAGCTGAAATAAATGTCCTTGGTCACACACTAAACGACAAAGGAACAAAACCAATTGAAAACAAAATAAACATCATAAAAAATTACAAACTGCCGACAAACACAAGAGAGCTGAGGAGATTTCTAGGAATGGTAAACTTTTACCATTCTTCTATCCCAAACTGCAGTAAATTACTAGCACCACTAAACGACCTTATCAAAACAAAACGGAATGTCACAATAAACTGGACACAACAAACAACCGATACTTTCGAGAAAGCCAAAAAAAGTCTTTCAACGGCAACATTACTCGGTTACCCAGATCCAGAGCTAGATTACCAACTAACAACAGACTGTTCAGGTTTTGCAATGGGCGCAACAATTTTCCAGGAAAACAAATACGGCTAACAACCACTAGGATTCTTCTCTAAAAAACTGAAGTCACACCAAACAAGATACTCAACATTCGACAGAGAACTCCTAGCACAACACGAAGCAATCAAACACTTCCAACATTTACTCGAAGGACGAAACTTCAAAATATTCACAGATCAAAAAATGAAGAATCCCTCACCAAGACAGATCAGACAAATCAACTTCATTTCACAATTCAACTCCACAATAAACTACAAAGCAGGAACATCAAACATAGCAGCGGACGCTTTATCAAGAAATGAAAGTGACATAAACTCCCTAGATTTCAAAGAGATAATCGAATTGGATCAAATTAAATCCAAACAAAACGAAACAATTAATAAACTTCCCACAAAACATAGCCTGAAACTACAAGAACTCAACAGAGTTTGGCACGACAAACGAATATTACTCCCGGAGGAATTCCGCCAAAACTGTATCGAAAAGATACACATGATTAATCACCCGGGAAACTAAAGGTTATGTTGGAAATCGCGTAATTATAAGCCACCAATAAATAAAAATATCTAAAATAAAATGCTTCATGAGTAGGAAGCCTTCCTATCAAATCTCCAGTAGTCCACCATATTTAGGACATTTTCATATATAATTATATAGGGTTTTTAGTTTAAATAGATTTTTTTTTAATTAATGAATATTTTTTTTTAATTGATGAGTATTTTTTTTAATCGATGAATATTTTATTTTAATTAATGAATGTTTTATTTTAATTAATGAATGTTTTTCTGTGAACCCTTTATGGACCAACCAACTTGTATACCGGACAGAAGGTCCAAAAATATCTCAGATGAAAAACGTCTTGATATAATTCAAGCGTTAGAAGGTGGGAATCTTACTCGTACTTCGGTAGCCAAGACATTTAATGTGTCATATTCGAGTGTAGTGAAGATATATGGGGATTTTTGCCAAACGGGCAAAGTTGAAAAATTAAAGGTAGGTGGAAGGAAACCAAAAAGGTTATCTGTGGAAAACATAACGTTTATAAAAGATTTGTTGCTTGAGAATTGCAGTTTAACCCTAAATGAAATCAAGTTAAAAGTATTCGAGAGGTTTGCAGTGTCTGTATGCGAGGCAACAATATCGAGTTATATTGAAAGTTTCAATTTTTCAATTAAGAGAATTTCAAAGATTTCAAATGCAGCAATTACAGAGACATTGGTTGCAGAACGAAGAACATACAGTAGCTGGTTCCTCGAGAAAGTAAATGAAGGAAAAAAATTTCTATTCTTTGATGAAACAGGTTTCCAAGTAACAATGAGGAAACATTATGGAAGATCAAAAAAAGGGAAGTAGGCCATTGAGATAGCTCCAGGAATCAAATCAAGAAATAAAACCGTTATGGCTTGTATGTGGAAAGGCGGGCTAATTCATTATGCAGCTTTAAATACAGCTGGAAATCGAGTTTCTTGTTTGGAATTCATGGAAACACTATGTGAAATTTTAACTTTTGAAAACTTAACGAATGTGACAATAGTTATGGATAATGTCTCATTTCATAAGTGTAGTGAAATTTCAACCTTTATTGAATCGAAAGGACACCAAATCAAGTTTCTACCACCCTATAGTCCATTTTTCAATCCCATTGAATTCATGTTTTCTCAATGGAAAGGTATTGTAAGATCACGAAAACCAAATACTGATGTCGAGCTTTTGAGAATTATCGATGATTTTAAAAACATCCTAACGGTAGAACAATGCGAAAATTATGTGAGGCATGTTAGAAACAATATTATAAAATGTTTGGGTGGTATAAATGTATTCGAGGAATAAATATTTTCATTTTAACTTTATTTATTTACCGAATCTTGTTGGTTTATCGTTAATATACATTTTACTCGTGTTTACAAAAATGAATTCAAAATAAATATTTTTATAAATATTCATCAATTAAAAAAAAATATTCATCAATTAAAAAAAAATATTCATCAATTAAAAAAAAACACTCATCAATTAAAAAAAATCTATTTAAACTAAAAACCCTATAATGAGTAGTATAAATGAATTATAAATTCTCAACTAGAAATTATTCATATAAATTGCTAAATAAATGTTGAAATTCATTTATATTTATAAATTTGTAATGTTTAAACTGAATAAAATAAAAATATAATTTTATTATTTATTGTTTGAATGCATCAGTTAAATTTATTATTTAGGAAACAAAATTAAATTGAAATAAGTTAATAAACTTCCGCAATTGTTAAATATTTTATATTAAATATTTATATATTACATTTTAATCAATTCTCATTGGACAAATAATTGCATAATTATTAATTAATGGAGTAAATTATTATTATTATTTATTTTATCATTTTATTTGATATAAATCAGCATGGAATTCCAATCATTTATTGATGCCATCAGATCTGGATCAGGAGGATTATTCCACAGCTATTTCAAGGCGGAATATTTGGAGCGCAAGGTTGATATCAATTTGTATTGAATATATATGTATATTTATTGAGTTGCGGGCGGGGGGGGGGGTAATTATTATATTTGATTATATCTGTGATAAGCAGTTAGATCAGTTATGCACAGCCATTTAATGCTGCGGGCAATTATCAGCCAATTGCGGGCAAGAACTCCATAACAACATCAAGCAGCTCATAAATTTATTATTATTATTATTATTATTATGTAAATTGTAAACTTTACTACAAAAATTGATTTGTTATTTGTTGGAATCGAAATTGCTTATTTGAGTTTTGTTTTAATTAATCGCATTATTTATATAGTAGAACGCTCATATTAATTCACGCGATTCCTTTGTAGGTTTTAGCATTGATTAGCAAATATTTGTGCAAATATAATTTGTGAGTAATTCTTGTGATATTGCCTCTCAATACCAGATGGGATATTCCTTTCTCAATGCTCTTTTGGAATCCTTTGTTTAAATTTCTATTAATTATGAATATATTATTCAGGATGCAAATGAGGACAGGCCAATTCATCACGCATGCCGTGCAGGTCACTCAGATATGGTCAAGCTGCTCATTGATCACCATTGTGATATTGAGGCACCTTGATAAGGTACATTTGGTGATTATTTATTTATTTATTTATTCGCATTCCAGTGAGGGTTGGCGGCCAATTCATATCGCATGCTATGCAGGTCACTCAGATGTGGTCAAGCTGCTGATTGATCACCATTGTGATATTGAGGCACCTGCTGAGGTACATTTGGTGATTATTTATTTATTATATTTATTCACATTGCAGTTAGGTTGAGCAGCCAATTCATAACGCATGCAGTGCAGGTCACTCAGATGTTGTCAAGCTGCTATTGATCACTCATTGTGATATTGAGGCACCTGATAGAGGTACATTTGGTGATTATTTATTTATTATATTTATTCACATTCCAGTTGGGTTGGCGGCCAATTCATATCGCATGTAGTGCAGGTCACTCAGAGGTTGTCAAGCTGCTCATTGATCATCATTGTGATATTGAAGCACCTGATAAGGTACATTTGGTGATTATTTATTTATTTTATTTATTCACATTCCAGTGGGGTTGGCAGCCAATTCATCACGCATGCAATGCAGGTCACTTAGATGTGGTCAAGCTGCTGATTGATCACCATTGTGATATTGAGGCACTTGATAAGGTACATTTGGTGATTATTTATTATCTTATTTATTTGCTTTCTAGGGGGTTGGCAGCCAATTCATCACGCATGCTATGCAGGTCGCTCAGATGTGGTCAAGCTGCTAATTGATCACCATTGTGATATTGAGGCATTTGATAAGGTACATTTGGTGATTATTTATTTTATTTATTCACATTCCAGTGGGATAGGCGGCCAATTCATCACGCATGTTATGCAGGTCACTCGGATGTGGTCAAGCTGCTTATTGATCATCATTGTGATATTGATGCAATGAATAAGGTACATTTGGTGATTATTTATTTATTTTATTTATTCGCATTCCAGAGGGGTTGGCGGCCAATTCATCACGCATGCTATGCAGGTCACTCATATATGGTCAAACTGCTCATTGATCACCATTGTGATATTGAGGCACTTGATAAGGTACATTTGGTGATTATTTATTTATTTTATTTATTCACATACCAGTTGGGTGAGCGGCCAATTCATCACGCATGCTATGCAGGTCACTCAGATGTGGTCAAGTTGCTAATTGATCATCATTGTGATATTGATGCACTGAATAAGGTACATTTGGTTATTATTTATTTATTTTATTTATTCACATTCCAGTGGGGTGAGCTGCCAATTCATCACGCATGCTATGCAGGTCACTCAGATGTGGTCAAGTTGCTAATTGATCATCATTGTGACATTGATGCACTGAATAAGGTACATTTGGTGATTATTTATTTATTTTTTTTATTCACATTCCAGTTGGGTTGGCGGCCAATTCATCACGCATGTCGTGCAGGTCACTCAGATATGGTCAAGCTGCTAATTGATCATCATTATGATATTGATGCACTTGATCAGGTACATTTGGTGATTATTTATTTATTTTTTTTATTCACATTCCAGTTGGGTTGGCGGCCAATTCATCACGCATGCTATGCAGGTCACTCAGATATGGTCAAGCTGCTAATTGATCATCATTGTGATATTGGTGCACTTGATGAGGTACATATGAATAATTGTCATAGTAGTAGCGTGCCACTGCTTAAAGGCGGCGCAGCTCATGCCCAATCACATAAATTGATCTTATTAATGCAGTTGTTGATAAAATAGATATAACAGAGTTAGTGGGTAATGAGTAGTGAATACAGATAAAAAGGGGGAGGGGAGCACTGAATAAATAATATCTGACAGTTAAACAACTAATAACCCGTCTGCGCTCAAGCATTCATTCACTAGTTAGTGGTCAATAAAGTAAGCTTAGAAAGTTAGATGAATAAATATATATATATGACAAGTGACCTAATCACGTTGAGCGCTCAGTATTTACCCCAAGATATTTGATACACACACACACAGTAAAAACAATTAAATTAATTTTTATTTTTATCTTATTTTTCAATAGTTTTAATATTTTAATATATTTTTATTTAGATAATTTTCATTGGTCAAATTTTAATTTAATTTAGTATTTAATTCCATATATCAAATATACATATCAATATGCATAGGTTAGGGGGTGCAATGATGATTTTGGGCATTTGATAAATTGGCTTTGCTGAGGTCAATATCACAATGAAATGCAGGGGGTAAAATGGTTGAAATTAATAAGATTGAGGAGGAACCCACCAAAGGTCCATTACTGCTAGAACGTGTCTAAAATTGTCTAAAATGTCTTTTGGTTGCGCATTCATATGGATATATTTGTGGGGGATAAGATTGAAGGGAAAGGAATGAAACAGCATTAGCCCCAATAAAAGAATTTATCCCCATTTAAAACAAGCAAATATTGTGATGAAGAATATCAATACGCATTAAGAGCTTGGGATACGCCTAAATGTACAAATATAAAGGAATACGCGATGAATTATATACAAATCGGTGCCTGCCTTTTAGCTGATGCATTTGAGCATTTCAGGAATATCTGTATAAGGAATTATCAAATCGGTCCATGTTATTGTTATTCATGGTCAGGGCTTACATGGTTATTGTTATTCATGGTCAGGGCTTACATGGTTATTGTTATTCATGGTCAGGGCTTACATGGTTATTGTTATTCATGGTCAGGGCTTACATGGTTATTGTTATTCATGGTCAGGGCTTACATGGTTATTGTTATTCATGGTCAGGGCTTACATGGTTATTGTTATTCATGGTCAGGGCTTACATGGTTATTGTTATTCATGGTCAGGGCTTACATGGTTATTGCTATTCATGGTCAGGGCTTACATGGTTATTGTTATTCATGGTCAGGGCTTACATGGTTATTGTTATTCATGGTCAGGGCTTACATGGTTATTGCTATTCATGGTCAGGGCTTACATGGTTATTGTTATTCATGGTCAGGCTTACATGGTTATTGTTATTCATTGTCAGGGCTTACATGGTTATTGCTATTCATGGTCAGGGCTTACATGGTTATTGTTATTCATGGTCAGGCCTTACATGGTTATTGTTATTCATTGTCAGGGCTTACATGGTTATTGCTATTCATGGCCAGGGCTTACATGGTTATTGTTATTCATGGTCAGGGCTTACTTGGTTATTGTTATTCATGGTCAGGGCTTACATGGTTATAGTTATTCATTGTCAGGGCTTACATGGTTATTGCTATTCATGGTCAGGGCTTACATGGTTATTGTTATTCATGGTCAGGGCTTACATGGTTATTGTTATTCATGGTCAGGGCTTACATGGTTATTGCTATTCATGGCCAGGGCTTACATGGTTATTGTTATTCATGGTCAGGGCTTACATGGTTAGCAGGATTGAAACATACAACTGTAGAATATAAATATTATAATGATATAACATGATCAATTTTTATTTATTGAAAAGGGAGTTCGCTGTGGAGTTTATGGAGTCTATGGGAATGGCCATGTTGAGGTGAATGAAGGAGATCGATGCAAACCGCTTATGTCCCACAGCTATGATAGAAGAACTTCCAACAGCAGAAATGGAATGGGTAGATAATAAAATATATGAAAGATCAACAAATAATTATGTTGAGGATTTATTTATGAAGTTGCCTTAGAATACCCAAATGAAATAGAACATAATACGAAACATTTCCCATTTTGTCCTGAGACAATCGGAGTACACCACGAATGGTTATCTGAATGGAAATAACCATGAAGGCTATAAAACAACTGGGAAATTAATCCAACCCCAAATTGATGAAAAGAATAATGTTATTGAAAGGAGAATGCAAGATAGGCATTTAGGCCATGGCATCATTCTCCATGAAATGCATAAAAACTGCCATAAAAATCAAAAAGGTTAAAAGCATAAATCGAGTTTCATATCGAGAAGGCTCCAAATATAACCGGGATAAATTTGGCGGTTTCCTATAAGTTAATGAGCAATTCATTTTATGGAGAAACATGAGAAAAGGTTAGGAATGGGCAATATATAGAAATTGGGGGCGAGAAGGAAAGAATGGTGACGGTTGCATCCATCATATCTATATTTGGTCTTTGTTTCTGTTGATTTAGATTATATTCTACTTGTTTATTTCTATTTTTATTACGGATATTTCCATTACAAATTTGGTTCGTATTTGCAAGTTTTTGTAAGTTCTTCAAATAATTTTGTCGCTCCACCCGCTTAAATATTGCATGTGGACCAAGCGGGTTTCCTTTCACAAACTTTGCAACAATATTGAGGTTTGATTCGCATATTTTAATCTTTATCTTTTCAATGATCCAATTAATTGTGAGGAGAGAGCGAAATAATTCTCCTCCCCCCGCCCTTATCCATTTGTTGTTCTATAAGTAGATTCCTATATTCAAGCATTTTGGTGTTGTATTTAAATATAGGAATATCTTGTTCATTTTGTTGAGGATGCCTAAATAGCAAATAATATAATAAATAAGTAAATTATCTGGGGGCGGAGGGAGATTGTCATGACAAACGGAACTATGTGAACTCGGAGAAGAAAACGGAAGTAAAAATAAATGAGAAATATAAATCAAATACAAGAAAATAAACAAGAAATTAAAGCAAAGCTTCTTTGTTAATTAAGAAGTGGGAATTTCTAATTCCAGAAAAACAAAAACATGGGAAATGCCGTATCTTGACAGCTTGTCAAATATATCGAAATGGCAGGAAAGGTTAGCATGACACGAAAGGGGGATAAACAGGACATAACTCGATATATGTCAGAGATAAGGCTGAAATAGCGTGAACACTGAGAAGAAAAAAATGGAAAAACAAATTAGGTCAAGCATCGCAAATGTGGCAAGCTATAAAAGGGAAGACACAGAAGTCAGAAGGGAGAAGTGAAAAGAGAGTAAAAGAGAGAATTTATAAGAGTTGAAAGAGAATTAAAAGCAGAATTGAAACAGAGTTAAAACAGAGTGACATAAGAGAAACTGGTTGATAATAAATAATTAATTGGGTGACGAGAATCTTTTGTAAAATTTAATAAAAAGTGAAAGTGGAGTGAATAAAGTTGTGGTCAAAGCAAATAGAACAATCGATCTACGTATCTTGTGATTGAGTTGGTAGACGGCTGGTGATTATTGTTACTGTTACAGAAAATTATACGAGAAGGGCTATTCTTCACGTAGTGTCGCAATAAGCTCTGTGTAATTAATTGATTTAGAATTTATTGGTTGTATTTGCAACTTGTATGACTTATTGTGAATATTAATAAAGGTTTATCTTGTTCGGGATTGGTAATTTGTGAATTAATAAAACACACAAAATTAAATAACAAAATAAAAAATACAAAATAAAACTAAAATTTACATACCCCTGAAAAATACCAACCGAAAAGGAATTTGCGGTGAATGAATGAACGAACGATGGAACGAATTATAACATTTATTTTCATTGATTTTA
>CAUHTR010007811.1:0-78889 GCA_959609185.1 Schmidtea polychroa
GATAATTGCCAAAAGAATGGGAACATGACAGAGCAATCAATGCAGTCTAAAAATAATGTAACAAACGTAGTCCAAGGCAAATGTGGCCCGATTGGTTAAAGGAAATGGTGCGAAAAGTTTTTCCCTAAAGCGAACATTATGATCAGAGTAACTAGATGATAACTTGCATTGCTTTAATTGCGGGAGAAAAGGGCATGTGTCACGAAATTGTTTTGCCAGGTCAAGATCAAGATCAACATCACCATCACCGCAGAGAGATAAAGTAATCTACAAGGACAAATTCAATGCCATTCATGCAGAGGTTATGGACACATGGACAGATCGTGTCCAAGAAATATGGATAAATTCCAAAGGCAATATTAAAGAAATCGATTAGTTACAGAGTGACAAACCGCAGATGGATAATGTAGCTTTTATTCAGCCAGATAATTTTAATGAAAGAATGAAAGCGAAGTGAGAGAAATGGTCGACGTTTGGATCAATTAATGTCAAGTTTGAATCAGAAGAGGACTACAATAATCACATGTGTATGACTCGCAAGAGGAATTAAATGAAAAAGAGTCGAAAAGGAGAGTTATAAAAGATGATTTAGAAAGTTAAAAAGCAACAATGATAATGACAAGAATTGAAAAACTAATTGGAAATAATGAAATAGAGTCGGCTAAAATAATCAAATCGTTAAGAGAATTAGTAAATATCTTTGAGTATGAGAAAGATAAAAAGTGTAATTAGCCTGTGCGTTAACTATTATAATATGAATCCAAAGTATAAAGAAATTAAAGAATTAATGAAAATATTTGGAAAAACTTTGAGAGAGAAAACAGGGTTAGATTTTATTTTTGTGGAAGTAGTAAACGAGATGATAAAAGTGTATTATGTTGTCGTTGTGAGGCAAATGATTGTGTAAATGATTTAAAGAATAAATTAAAAGAAAAAAGGAGGATGCATGATAGAGTTGAGATTTAATGAGAGATTGTTAGAAAATGACGAATTTTGGTAGATTGCGGATTTATACCAGGAAGTACAAATGAATTAAAAATGGAAAATGTAGTTACTAATGATGAAATAATGAGTAGTGAAATAATAGACAAAAGGAATTCAAGAGAGATATTAGAAAGAATTAAAGGATGCGTTATATATTGGAGATGAAGACGAAATCAATGAGAAGTTACAGATTATTGACAAATTAGAAATGGAGGAAAATGATAAACTAAAAATAGTGAATGCAATACGACCATATTTACATGTGAAAACCAGATATGCCAAGTTATTAAGAAGTTTATTGCAAAGATTGGGCAAGGAGCTCTAAAGGCAAGAGTAGAGTTAAAGCCATTTTTGATAGCATTAGATTATGAGGAATATGGCAAACGGAATATGTAGATGAGCATTGGTGTGCAAAGGTCCGAAAAAATTGCGGAAGAGAGTGGCTGAAACGCTGGGAAAAGATGGAATTATTATAGTAATGTACAAAGGTGAAGAACTTGACGATGATGAATACTTATATGATTGTGGGTGTGTACTACAAGAGCTGGATGAAAATGGATATTTGATCCCAGATGGACGAGTGGGATATTTAGTGAACCATTTAGTTGTAGTAAAACGAGTGAGTTTAGAAGTAAATATTGAGTCTAACAAGCTGACACAGAGGAACAAGGTGAACAAGTTAAGGGAAATAAAGAAATTGATGAAATCGTTAGTAATGATGAGCAAAAAGATCTTGATAACAAGATCAGTCTACAGAAACAGACGTGCAAGGAGAGCCACTTGTACCCGAAGGCGAAATAAAATGGTGAAATCAAAAATAAGAAAGTTAGCACTTTATATGAAATAAAGAAATATTTAGTGAGGCTAGAACAAGACGTCGACGAAACTAAGCAAATGTTGAAACACCTCGTTAAAGCAGTATATCCAATGTTCGACATAGAAATAGAGGTAGATAATAAACTGAAAGAAAATAGTTAAAGAGATGAAGAATAGGCTTCCTGAAGTGATGCAGCAATTTGGCGAAGAGAATACATTTTGCGAGAGATCAGTAATTGAAAATTTGACGAAAATGAAATTAATAAGGATGTTATAATAATAGCTTTAACTTATGTTGTTTTAGAAATTGGAACGCATACGTTCGCAAGGTCAGACAAGTTAGAAAATTTGATAGACATCGCTGCCCGGCTAGTAAACGAATATTTAATGAGCTGGGTAAACGAAAAGGTGGTTGGAAACACTGTGTCATCTCTAACAGAAAAGAAAAATGAGAAGCCAGAATGAGTCCACCCAAAGACGAGTAAAGAAAGAGTTAAGCCAGACTAAGAAAAACTATGATATTTCCATGGGCGATGTTTATGGTGATTACGTTTTGTGCAATAATTACACAGACATCATCTTTAGTTGCGTACGATTGTTCCCAACTGAAATGGGAAAAGTTTATTCGGTAGTAGATATGTCGGAATGACCAGGTGCGTATCCAGCAGTTTAAAAATAGAAAATGACGTAAAATATTATGTGTATCAAGAGTCTGATTGCAAAGAACTCAAGTGGAGAGAGTGTATTGTCAAACATACACATTTGTATTCTATTGTGGTAAATGGAGCCATACGTCACTCATAAAAATGCATGCGATACCTAGGCCAGTCGAGGTGCTTCCAGAACTGTCTAGCAGCATTTCAAACAGGAGAATTAAAAATAAGTCCAGAAATTCGTTTAAAGCAAAATTGAACCATAGAATACGAGAAACAATAATTGTAAAGGGAGTTATGAAAGCAATGGCGACTGTGAAGGTGAACCATATAAAATGAACGGTAAATTATTCAGCAAACAGTAGTGCTAGAAGAATATCTCACGGAGTTGAGAGAGTTCGAAGGAGCTTTCGATGATGATACGGGAAAATTACAACTCATCCATTCTGTAATATGAAACAAGCACATTGTCAAACAGGGGAATCGATTCTTGTTTATAATGTAGAAACAAATAAGTGTAATTTAGCGCACTTAAAAACTATGAACTTTAAAGAACTAGTAGGAGAACAGTTAGAAATAAACCAGATAATTTCAATATGAATTATAGACCAAATAATACCATTAAATCAACCAGTATGGACAAAGCAAATGGGAACAGTTTAATGTCTACGTTACCAGCAGATGGAATGCGATTTATAAAAAGGAAATCACAAATAAATGTGGTCGAATGGTATATGTAACAAATTATAAAGATGTTTACGTGTCTAGAAATGTTGTGTAAGAAGCAAAAATTAAAATTCATAGAGATGACATTAAACTTACTCATTATTTTAATAATAAAATTGATTATTTGTTTCATTTTAGTCAAAACATCATGGAAAATGTATATAGAGAAATGATTCTGAACGATTGTAAGTTGAATAAAGAGATTCTCCGAAATTTAGTAGCACCTATGCTAATATCAGAAATGGAGTGTTGCGAGAATATTTGGAGAAGCATTAGACAGTTACAAATGCAAAGAAGTCACAGTGAAAATTGCCAAATACGAAAAATGTACGAACGAATTACCAGTAAGCTTTGGGGGAAAGGTACGATTTATGGAACCGATAACTAGAATCTTGCTTGATGAACAAACTAACCAAAACTTTTGCAATGCAATCGATTATTAGCCCCTTTATACGATTAGCTACAGATTCATGGATAGCCTTACCAGATTATTGTGGGTCAAGACTCCAGACAAACTAGATTAACAAATTTAGAATACCTGATAAATTTCACAATCACTAAACAAAATGGCACAAATGGCTTGTATGCAAGCGAAGATATCGAAGAAGCTCAAAGGAATTTGTTGTTTCCATCCAAAAGGAACGGATAATTTCAGAAATGATTGACACAGTAATCACGAATGGAGAAGGAACAGTAAATTACGAAAATTTGCTAACACCTGATCATTTCAAACGAGCTACATATAAAACGATGGAAAAGATTTGGGGCAAGTTCATGTTTTTGGGGCAAGCATGTGCAGGTTTAATTGGAATTTACGTGATTGTGATAACGGCAAAGGTGGTAGTGTCGCAAATGTTGACAGTACATCGAATATATACAATATCGGGATGGTCATGGAAATTAATTATTGGTTGTATTCCATTGTTGGCTAGATTCTTTATTACAGATCATCATTTAAAGAAATGGCAAGAGTAAGGGCACAATTAAGAAATGGCCGGAAAAGTGAGGAATCTACGTGTCAGTCGGAAGATAAAATTGACGATCATAATGATGATAACAACAACGGGGAATCGGAGCATAAATGCTTTCGAAAAAGTGTATTAAAGAGTATGAGGAAGTTTTATGATGAAGAAATTTTTAAATTGAAAATTTTAAAATTAAAGTTTAGATTAATTTTTAAAAAACAAAATAAGAAGATATTTTAATTAAAAATATCTTCGTAGAAAATTTGTTTAAATAAGAAAGATTAAAGAAGATATAATTTGATTTTGATATTTATTGAAATAAAATTTATGGAAACAAAACTGATTTTAATGTTGTACAGGATGAACCTCCTAATATGGTGGCAGCGGTAAACACGGACGCAATCACCGAAAGATTGCTACCAAAGGTATTCTGCCAAGGGGGACGATTTGGAAAAGTTCATTAAAAGATGCGAAATTTATTTTGACGCCAAGGGAATCACGCAGAAGAAAGACCAGGAAAGGATCTCCTGGAAGTTACGCCAAAACACTGAAAAAAGCCGAAGGATTCAGGCTAGGTTGCGATTGGCATTCGATCGGGAAGATCTACAAAACTTTAAAGGATCTACAAAACTTGTTGAATTACAAGCGGAAGGGTGAAGAAATAGAAAACGTATTTTAAAAAGGTGAGTACCTTGTTGATAGGTTGTTCGAAAATAAAGAATTTACCAAAGAGAAATTAACAGCAAGGATGTTAATAGTATGTGCCGAGAATAAAGAAGTTGAGAAAGAAGTGATACTACGGAAGATAAAAAGCACAGAAGAAATAAAGAAACACTAACTCTGATGGACAAAGTAGACAAGCAAAGAGAGCAGATAAACAGTATGAAAATGTACGCCAGAGTGGTCTATCAGGAACCACAAGGAAGAGTACAATACAAGAAGAAAGAACAGAGAGAAGAAAGTATCCGAAGAGAAATGCCAGAATGCTGGTTATGCCACAAAATAGGACACACGAAAATTGATTGTCCAATAACGATCAACGAACCGAAACAAACGTCATATACGACTACATCACCTTTCCATTACCAACCCAAAGAATGACAAAACCTTTTATTAACACAAATAAACTAATGATGACGGATTTGGATTTGACAGTCAACCATTGTGATTATCTCATTTACATTCTAATAACAGATTTCTCATTTGTCCACAACATTCATAACTATCACCATCTTGATATGTGTAAAAAAGGGACAACTGACTATCCTTCAACCACATCATATTATGAACAAGAACTATAAATTTGTGATCTGCATGCTATAAATAATGTATAAATATATGACATTATATCGATAAAGTGCCTTTTTTTATTAGTATCATAGTATGAGCTGTGCGATTTGTTTGATAGGATTTCAAGGCAAGGTGTTGATGCTTTGCGAAGGAAGAGTGATACCTAAAACTGATTATCATTTAATTTCAGACAATGCAAGACGCCTCGGAAATGTCGTGCAAAGAGTGCAGAACGAATACAGAAGAATTAAAGCGGAAGTTTCGAAGTATGTATGGTAGAATAACAGATTTGAAGGAAGAAAACTTCCATTTGAGAAAAGCGGTTGGATTGCATGGAGATTTTATTATTTCAACATGAAGCGGACTTTATAATGTTTCGGATGAAGGTAGAAGGAGTGTCGGAGAATCGGAGGTTGAGGGTGAGATCATATCAATTGGATTAAATAAATTATGTGAACGGACCCTGTTTTTTCATCCTCGGAACAATAGATAAAGTTAATGTGTATAAGTAAATAAATAAACAAACAAATAGATGAATTAAATAACTAAAAAGACAAATAAATGAATAAATTTATAAATGATAAAAAAATGAGTAAATTCAGCAAATAAATAAAATAAATGAGCAATTAAAATTAAAAAATTATTAATTAATTAATTAATTAAATAAAATGAATGTTATAAAAAATGACTACTAATTGATAAATTAATAAATAAATGACTGACTATAATCGACTGACTATAATTGATAAATAAATTAAACATAACTAAATGGCCATGGTAACCTATTGGGACGAGAGAATAAATTATAACCAATAACTATTAGTAAATAAGTAATAGTTTCATAGTAGCTACAATTCGCAGTAGAAACAAAGGCTAATCACGATGAGGATTACAAATATCCCACCCTTTCTAATACGCCTAGCACAAATTGAGGGAGGTAGACGATTTTCCCAATAGAAATATTATCCAAAACAAAATCAAATATATTTTTATTCATTAGAGTAATTTTTTAGTATTCGTCATCAGAGTCAGCAAAATAGGACTTTGGACACCGCAGTCCCATTCTGGCGCACATTGCAAGGTGGCGTCTCTCGAACCCTGCTGGACGTATCCACGCAGGCGAAGGTGCGTTTTAGGCTCTGTTGACGCGGCGGAAAAGGGACCCTGAAAAATGAAAATAAAACCTGTTAGGATATTAGTAAAGTAACCATTTCACAACGTCCACATATTCAAACTTTGGTTTCGTAACAATCTAAATTAAAAATAGTTGAATTTGTAATAAGGTAAATCCTATGTAAAAATCCGTACCCCATTAACGCCCCCAATATATAATTAGTAGCATAGAAATATAATATGGTAGTTTGAACAACCATGAAGTAAATCCTTAAGAATTAAGTGATACTATTTTAAAACAAAATTCATATTATCCTGAAAGTAGAAGGATATGAGCCCGCGCCGTACAAAGGGGAGGGGTATTACGATTACGTAATACACGCACTGTTACTAACTTACCCCTCGTGTGACCAATATATGTGATACACACATTGTTACTAACTGACCACTCGCGTGCTAATACGTCATATACAAACTTTACTAACTGATCACTTATTAAAGAATTATGTATGATCAATACTAATAATGTTTTAAACCCTTGCATTGGGTGTTCTCGGCAAATGATATCATGAGATCGGATATTTGACGGTAAAAATTATGTATTTTAAGTACTATTGGTTCTGATCGAAAAAACATCGATTTCTATGTCACTAATGAAAGAAAGGAAGAAATGTTAAAAAAATATTTTCCAACTTTGAGAATTGTAAATTATTCAATGAAAGAAAGTCAGAATTTTCCAGGAAATATATCATGTCCTTTTATGAACACGAAGATGATTGTGCATATAAAAACTGTTTACTTGGTGTATTAGATATTTGAAATATTAATAAATGTATTATTTGTGTTTTTCGTAATGTGTGTACGCTATTGCTTTATTTTGATTGGTTAATTTTCATGTAGTAATAATAATAATGCATATATAAAGAAACGGCTTTCATTATTATAACTTTTTACATATACCCCACTACGAACAAAATGGTACGTTTTTCTATTTTTATTTCATTTTAATTATTTTATTTAGAATTCAAACAATAATAATAATAATAATAACTAACGATTCTTGATTCTATGATTTATTAAAAATATTTTTTCTTTATGTTAATTATTTAAATAATCATCAAATTATATCGCAATGATGAATTATATCGCGATGATGAATTTTTTTCAAATTATGCACCAAATTTTCCAAATATTCCAAATTATGCACCAAATATTCCAAATTATGCACCAAATATTTCAAAGAATAAAAAGAAAATTCAATGTAAGTAATATTTTATTGTAATGTTATTTTTAATTTTATTGTTATCTTAAATTTTATTGTTATTTTAAATTTAATTAGTAGTTTAATTATTTTTTATTAAATTTCTAACATTTAAGAACTTGTATATTTTAATTAATTAAAAATATAATAAGAAAAAGTTAATAGTTTTTAAAATAATCAGTTTATTCGTTTAGATTCGGTATTATGTAAATTTTTTATTTTAACAATTATTAAGGTTAAATTGCATAAGGGTCATATATCTGACATAAGGCTCAAACTATTCTACATAAAGTGAAGATTTTTTAACCTTTTGTAAAAACTTTTCATAATTTAATAATTACGTAATAATTTATTTATCTACTATCTTATTAATTAATAATTTATAATATATATTTTTTAAATATGTTTACTTTACCCGAATTATTGTAATTCATCTTCGAATCACAATAATGAATGCCATCATATAATGACTAGATATTATCACCATAAATTTAATGGGGTTGATATCTTTATATGCCCGAAATGTGAAACTTACCATAATCAACCCTATTCTGATTTCTTTCTTCAACATAAGGATCATCTTAGCAATTTTAAAACTACTAAAAAAGAGCTCTTTGAGTCCATTTATAAAGCTGATGATTTTAAAATTAATAAAAGAAAAGCTGGTATTGGTATAACTTACGGAGTGACAAAAGTATTAAAACCTGAGATTATTATAATTAGTGATGACGACGAAGATATTCAAATAGGTGGTTCTGTTAATATAGGTAATGAACCAATTGTAGAATCCAATTTAAGAGGAACTCGTAGGGTATTAAAATTTGATATTTACGAATTTAATGTTAATCAAATTACTTTAACTGATAGGATAGTTACAAGACTTTTATCTGAAATAAATAAAATGGGCAGTGTAAAAGTTCAATTTGTTGTTAAAATTCAGTTTGAAAAAGATGATATAACAAAAGATGAGTTTTTATCGAATAATGCTGATTTTCCATCCTGAATATAAAAATAAGCCGCTTGATTTTTTTCAAAGAAAGGCAGCCGCTCAAAAGGGACAAACAAGTTCTTTTTCAAAATACACCAAACCACAGGCGACCTGCTAAAAGCATCATATGAAGTTGCGCTATTAATTGCAAAGACCAAAAAACCTTATACCATTGGAGAAGATCTTATATTACCAGCGGTAATTAAAATTTGTGAAATTATACACAACGAAAAAATTGCTAAAATCTATCTCAAACGATACCATGAAAAGAAGAATTGATAGCATGGGAGATAATTATTTTAGTGAGAAATTATATATATTTTTTATTTTATATAATATTACTATTGTAATAATTTTGCAACTTATGTGGTTTTAAAAACTTGATTTGAAAGAATTTTATTTTTTCAATATAGATATTAAAAATATTGCTTAAAAAAGTAATGATAAATGGTGTTTTATTAGTGTTATTTTTTGGGGAGGATTGAATTTTTTTTCAGCTTTAAGGAGACACAATATAAAAAGGTTTGAGAAGCACTGATCTATACAACTCAAAGTTGAGTTTTCGGAATTTTAGTCAAAATTTTATCGGTCATTTTTTTCTAAAAATGTCTAAAAATGTCTAAATTATTTATTATAGTGCATTTATTCATTACAAAGATTCTAAATATCGAAAATTTGCATGTATTTTTTACTATGCGTTGTGTTTGTGTGTGTCAGTTTATTTTTTCTACCACTTTCTATTTTAAATGCGTTTATTCATTGCAACGATAAAAGTCAACACAAAAGGTAAGTTTGTATGTTTATATAATACATATATTGATTTTTGTTTTATATTATAGGTGCATTTATTCAGTGCAAACAGGTGTACACCCAATTCCGAAATTTAGTAACCTCTATAACTCAAGTTGGTGTGCACACCAGTTGAGGTGAGTCACCATTTACGTGAAAATGAAGTTACTCAATTTCAATTATTCAATTCAGTTATTCAATTTTTTAAAAATGATTTTCAGGTAATTTTTTTAATTTCAGGTAACTTTAATACTTGAATTTTGATTTTATATAATTATAAGATCATTATTCAAGTTCTTAAATATTACTGTTAGTCAGCATTTATAATATAACATATTAATAATTAAATTTCAGGTGTTTTTTTAGGAATTTTGACATTTTGAATTTATTTGGAAGTATATCAATAAAATGTAAGTTAGATACACCTAATTCTGTTTTTACGCGAACTTTTTTACGCGAATTTGATTTAACGCGATTCAAAAAAAATTCATTTTTTAACAAGAAAAAACATGTATGTACATGTTTCATGGTAAAAAAAGAAAATTGTGCGAAATGTTATGTTTGTTTAAAGTCAGCAATACAAAATTAAAAAAAAGAATAAAATATTTTTATAGTTCGTTAATTCTTTATAGTTTAATGCTAATTTGTAGTTTAGGTTTAAAACAATTTCTATTTTAATGTATGTACAATAATCAAAATTCTGAGGTGAGAAAACTAAAATATTTACATTCACATGTACCTTTATTTTTCTAAAACATTTGAATTTTTTTAAGTTATTCGATAATAGGTGTTATAATAGGTGTTTTAGTAAAAAATACCAATCCAAATTTGGTATCAATTGCGTTTGAAAATTTTACCAAGAGATTTATACAATTCCTGAATTCAATTAACGGTTATTTATAATTTGAAGTGCATTTATTTATTACCTGCAAATAAATTATTTTTATAGGGACCTCATTACAATTAACAATGTCAGCTAAAAAACAAACGAATAGAAAAGCTATTTCTTTGGAAGTTAAAATCAAAATTTGGATAGACTAGCCACTGGAGAAGTTGCCACTTCTGTAGGAAAATATTTTAATTTAAAAGAATCTACCATAAGAACAATAAAAAAAATGAAGAAGCTATCAGAAAATCTGTGATTGCTGGAACAAATATGAGTGCTCATACATCATCATACACAAGAGACATTGTAAAAGAGAAAATGGAGAAGGCCCTTGTAATATGGATGGAGAATTGCTCACAAAAACGAATACCAGTTGACAGAAATGGCATAAAGCAGATGGCATTACGGATCTATAAGCAGATGAAAGAAATGGAACCACAAACATCAGGCCAGAGAGATAAAAAATTTGAATTTTCTGCAAGTACAGGTTGGATGACAGGTTATCTGCAAAGGCACGCGCTGCATAATATAAAAATTAGGGGTGAAATTGCATCTGCAGATGAGGTAGCAGCCAAAGAATTTCCCCAAAAATTGGCTAAAATAATTGAAGAAGGTGGCTACACTGCTGATCAGGTATGAAATGCAGATGAAACCGGCCTTTTCTGGAAACGAATGCCGAATGCAGAACATACGTAGCTAAATCCCAAAAAATTGCAAGTGGGTTTAAAGTAGCCAAGGATCGTGTGACCTTTTTATTTTGTTCTAACGTTTCAGGAGATCGAATGCTAAAACCTTTACTTGTAAATCGAGCTCTAAAACCACGGTCAATGAAAGGTGTAAATTTCAGTACATTGCCAGTTCACTGGACAGCTAATAAAAAAGCTTGGGTGACAACTGAGACTTTTAAGGAGTGGTTCCTCAAAGATTTAGTCCCAGAAGTTCGCCGCTATATGAGCGATAAAGGTCTTGAATTCAAGGTTCTGTTGATTATAGACAACGCACCAGGTCATCCCCATATGGAGCATCCAAATGTCGAATTTTGTTTTTTGCCACCCAATACTACTTCGTTGATACAACCACTGGATCAAGGAATTATAGCAACCTTTAAAACCTATTATGTTAAGCAAACATTCCGGTATATTTTAGATCAATTAACGAATGATGACAATTTAAAAGTTATGGACGCGTGGAAGATATTTTCTATTAATGACTGCATCAAACATGCTGGATTAGCGCTATCCGAACTAAAACCATCAACTTTAAACGCATGTTGGAAGTCCCTTTGACCGGAATGCGTCAAAAATAAAGATCCGATACCTTCTAATGCAGTCGAGTTTAGCAATATCATAGCCTTAGCTCATGAAGTAGGCGGAGAAGGTTTTGATGATCTATCGTCTGCAGATATAGAAGAACTATTAGTGGATACGATACTTAGCATTGATGAAATCATTGCTTTTGCGCTTGAGACACCCGATGTGCAAGAAATTAGTGAAGATGACGACGTAGAGGTTCCTACCCTCACCGCAGATCTAATTAAAGAAGGACTTCAACTAGCACCTAAATTAAGCGATCATTTTGGCAAGCATGATCCTATTGAGGAAAGAGCTCGGAAATTTCAACGTGACGTGAAATTATTAATGGGAAATTATCGCGAATTACATAACAGCATTATCAAACCCAGACCACAACAATTGATTACTGAATTTTTGACTAGAACCGCTAAAACATCAACACCACTTCAACATGAAAATGAAGTGGAAAATATTTCTAGTGATGACAGTGATTGTGGCGTTCAAGTCTCACGTAAACGAATATGTATATCATCAGGAAGTGACAGCAATTAAAAAATATGTTTAATGATATATTTTGCCACTTTTTGTTTTACTAAAATGAATTTTTTGTGATTTTTTTGTTAAATAATGAATTTCTTTTGTTAAATTAGTATTTTTTTTCGTTTGTCGTTATTTTTTTCATAAATATATCTTTAAATAAATATAAAGTGTATAAAACACGTAAAAACCGTGAATTTGTATACTTTAATCACATTATTTTAGTTGATTTTGGAAATGAAGAACCAATCCTCTACTTTTATATGGACACCATATCTTTTTTTACGCGATTTTTTTACGCGTATTTTCGGGGAACGTATCTATCGCGTAAAAACAGAATTAGGTGTATATTTTTGATTATAAATAAATAAACTAATCACCGAAGACATTAATTTTTTTAATACAATTAGGAAAGAAGGAAAGGCTGAATTTTATAATTTTTATAATTTTATAATGAAATAATTTATTTAAATTTACGAATTGTGAATTTCTTTCTGCAAATTCTAATGTTTTGTAATTTAATGAATAAATCTTACATTGTCAGATTTCCACCTTCGTGAAAAGGCAGTGTATCCTGAGAAATATCTGTATATCTAAATTATATTTTAAATTATTTTATAATTGAATTTTACGATGTATTTTCTTCTGTCGGATTCTAAATTAAAAGTATTTTCCTACAAAACTTTTTAATAATTTCAAAATAATTTTATTTTAACAGTATGTTAACAATATGTTAATATTATTTATTTCGGAACAAAAAAAGCTATACACCTAAATCCAGAATATAAAAGTTTCTATAATCTAAAAAAATCGATAAAATTATAATATAGGAACACACAAACCTACCTGTGTGCAAAAATTTAATGTTCCGAATGTTAAAAGTTTTATTATAGGAATTGAGAAAGTGATAGAAAAATAAATTTACATACAAACACAGCACACATAATATAAAATACACGCAAATTTATTATAGCTTTTTTTATTCCGAAAGTATAAAGTAATTAACATACTGTTAACATATCATTAATTTTAAATTATTAAAATTCATGGCTGAAAAAAGTTTGGATTTTGAATCGGACAACTCAACTTTGAGTTTTCGAGAAAAGGACGACAAAACATCGTATTTATAAAATCGTATTTATAAAATATTTTTGAAGTTAATATTTCTTTAGATTTTCAGATATTTCTTTGGAAACACTTCCATTTTGCGAAGGTGAAGATCTGACAATGTAAGAATTTTTTCATTTAATTACAAATAATTAAAATATTTTACAGCATATCAGATATTTCTAGTCAAACGCCTCTGTTTGAAGATATTCAACAAGTTCCATCGACATCTTTGGAATTGAAGAAAAAAACTCGAAAATCGTAAATTTTAATAACTTATTTTAAAAAAATAATATTTTCACAGAATTTCAGAAAATTACAAAATCCGTCTACATCGTCAAAGAGGCTATTGAAAATGAGCTGGAGAAAGAAGATCACAAAAACTTAAAAAAGCAATTTTATCCATATACGCCTAAATGTCTTAAAAAATTAATGTGTTTGGTGATTATTTTATTTCCTTTAACTTATAAACTTATATTTTATTGAAATAATTCCAAATTCATAACATGTCATAAAATACCTAAAAAAGCACCTGAAATTTAATTATCAATATATTATAAATATATTATAAATGCTGATTACAAGTAATATTTAAGAGCTTGAATAATGATCTCATAATTATATAAAATCAAAATTCAAGTCTTAATTTATACTTAAATTTAAAAAAACTTACTTCTAAAACCATAAAATAAAATTGAATTGAATTGAAAAATGAAATAAACGCTCTCATAAATGGTGAGTCATCAATGGATGAACACACCAACATGTATTATAGAGACTTTTAAAATGTGGAATTAGGTGTAATAAATTTGCATGCATTTTTCATTACACCTAAATCCACAATATAAAAGTTTCTATAATCTAAAAAAAATCGATAAAATTATATTATAGCAACACACAAACTTACCTGTGTGCAAAAATTTAATGTTCCGAATGTTAAAAGTTTTATTATAGGAATTGAGAAAGTGACAGAAAAATAATTTTACATACAAACACAGCACACATAATATAAAATACACACAAATTTAATATAGCTTTTTTTATTCCGAAAGTAGAGAGTCATTAACATACTGTTAACATATCATTAATTTAAAATTCATGGCTGAAAAAAATTTGGATTTTGAATCTGACAACTCAACTTTGAGTTTTCGAGAAAAGGACGACAAAACATAGTAAGATCTATTTATAAAATATTTTTGAAGTTAATATTTCTTTAGATTTTCAGATATTTCTTTGGAGACATTTCCATTTTGCGAAGGTGAAGATCTGACAATGTAAGAATTTTTTTATTTAATTACAAATAATTAAAATATTTACAGCATATCAGATATTTCTAGTCAAACGCCTTTGTGTGAAGATATTCAACAAGTTCAATCGACATC
Organism: Schmidtea polychroa; assembly: GCA_959609185.1. Lineage (NCBI taxonomy): Eukaryota > Metazoa > Platyhelminthes > Tricladida > Dugesiidae > Schmidtea > Schmidtea polychroa. The sequence goes on from CAUHTR010007811.1 coordinate 14,790, forward strand.
TTTGGAATTGAAGAAAAAAATTCGAAAATCGTAAATTTTAATAACTTATTTTAAAAAAATATTTTCAAAGAATTTCAGAAAATGACAAAATCCGTTTCATCAATGCATATGAAAATGGAGAAAATTATAAAGATTTTGGAAGATTACTGGGAATCTCCAAAGAATCGATTGGAACCATTATTTCTTAAAAAATAAATGTGTTTGGTGATTATTTTATTTCTTTTTAGTTCAAAATATATATAACTTACATTTTATTGAAATAATTCCAAATTCATAACATATCATAAAATACCTAAAAAAGCACCTGAAATTTAATTATCAATATATTATAAATATATTATAAATGCTGATTACAAGTAATATTTAAGAGCTTGAATAATGATCTCATAATTATATGAAATCAAAATTCAAGCCTTAAAATATACTTAAATTTAAAAAACTTACTTCTAAAACCATAAATAAAATTGAATTGAAAATGAAAAAATAAAATAAACTCTCTCATAAATGGTGAGTCATCGATTGATGAACACACCAACATGCATTATAGAGACTTTTAACATGTGGAAACGGGTGTATGTGTTTTGTGTTGGTGTGTTCAATTATTTTTTTCTCACCTTCACAAATCCTATAATACACCAAACACCACTGAGATACGTTCTCTATAGTGGTGGTTGGCGTGTAGAACAATTTCTCTCACCGATTCACTCACCGATTTATTCATCATCACATTTATTCATTTATCATGAAATTGAAATTTATTTGGAAATTTATTTTAGCCATTTTACAAATGGCTTTCAAGTAATTTTTTTTATTTAAAGTAAATTTTAAGACTTGAATTCTGATCCATATGAGATATGAGATCATTATTCAAGATCTTAAATATTACTTTTAATCAACAATATAATTATTAATTAATTTTCAGGGTTTTTTTAAGGAATTTTATTATATTTATCTTGGAATTATTTCGAAAAAACGTGAGTCCGATATATAAATAAATCACCAAAAATGTGTATTTTTTTAAAACATTTTGGGAAAAATCGCTGATTAAAATAATTTTTTTAATTTTTGTAATTTTTTTTCTGAGCTCAATATGAGGGGATTCTTTAAGGAAATCAAATCTGGATTGAAAAGATTTTGAACCAAATTCATCTGCTCTTGATATTTTCATTAAAAATATAATTTAAAAATTTTCAACGATCTTTTTTTTCTAAAAATTGTCTAAAATAGAATTATTATAGAAACGTATCTCATCGTTACAATTTTACGAATCAAAAGTTTGTATGTGTTTTTTATTATGTGTTGTGCTTGTGTGCATTTTTTAATTTTCCTTCCACTTTTCAGATTTCTATAATATAAGATGTATCTCATTGAGCTATAAATGAGAACATCAACGTGAAATCAAAGTAAGTATGTATGTTTCCATAATGTAAGATTATTGATTTTTTTGTTTTATTATAGGAAACGCATATCAGTGGTGTTTGGTGTAAAGTTATTAAATTTCGGAACAATAAATTTCTACACACAGGTAAGTTTGTGTGTTCCTATACTATAAATTTATTGATTTTTTTTAGATTATAGAATTTACTAAATTTCAGAATTAGGTGTAGTACCCGGTATGCCGACACCAACACAATCAACAATAGCTTATTGGGAAATAATAATCAGTGACATAATTTGAGGACACAGACAATCAACAATAATAAATCACGCATGGTGGCATTACATAATATAGGGTAGAGGTTAGGGCAATCAAATATCCCATTATAATTACAATCAGAAAACTATAAACCATTGAAAAATAATATTAGTAAATAGTAATATATAAAAATACTTCATAATTAACAATAATAAATCATAATAACAAGAATAAATATTAAAATTAAGAGTATTAATTAAATGTTTATAACAATATTTAGAAGACGATAATAAAAAGTATAAAAAAATAAATTATTCAATGAAAGTTCACATTGCTTGCAGTGGTTTAGCATATTGTCGTGGAAACATAGAGAACTTGATGTAGAGCCCAAACTCATAGAATAACGTCAATATCAACACGATCAACAGAATTATTCTGGCCCATAATACCGAATCATAGATGCCCTAATTTTTGATAATTTATCTCTCAACAGAAACTGATGCTTACCAAACTCGTTGCCACGACGTCCTTTTGTTTGGATAATGGAATAAAAACTAAGGCCAAAGTAATCGATCCGACAACCAGCAGTACTGGAATCATAAGCCACTTATGGTTTCTAATTTTATCTTTAATTATAATCCAACATGTAATAATATAAATCGCACCCTTTGTTACTTGTGAATAAAAATAAACATGCAAATAATGCAATAGTCCATAAAACTGCGAGAATAATAATACCGTTTCCAATCGCCATGTAATCAGCAGTAGAATTAATAAATATATAAAAAATGAAACACTAATTAGTAGAAACAATCAATTAGGTTATGGGAAAATTTCGAGAAAACAAAATTGTAAATTTATTATTAGTAATAAACACAATAGTTTATTTATAATAAATTGACATAGTTTTGACAATTATTTGAAATACCGTTGTTTGTTACTATAATAAGTTCGACTTTAAAACAAATGATTACAATAATATAATTGTTATATTATATATGTAATCACTCTAATTTTTGTAAAATTTATTTGAAAAATCAAATTGGAATTAAACTACCTAATTAATTTACCTTATTTTTTTAATTTTATATTACTACTAAAAGAAAATCAACATAGGAGGAATTAAAATTTTAAATGAAATTATTTTTGTAATAACTCACACCTAACATAAATTTGGATATATAGATTTATATATTTTTAATTTAATTGAATAAATTGTAAATTTTTATTGAAATTGTTTTAATGTTTACTTTAAATGTTAGCATTCAAATGTTTCAGTGCGTTTATCTCTTTTTTTACATATTTTTAATTTTATTATTTGACTTCATTCTTAAAATTTATTTCGGCCGTCAATTATAAGTATTTTTTATTAAAGGGTGAAATTATAAAATCGTAAAAAATTTTCATTTTTCTGAAATATGATAATACGGTTTCCTTGTGATATTATTTTTTGATTTATTTTTTTAATGTTTGATTCACGAGTCGAATTTTTAAATGCTACTTTTGAATTTCTAAATTTTCATGATTTTTATAAATTTTGATTTTAGGTTGAATAATTTCTATTGTCATAAATTCTCTTATATAATATTTCACTTGTTTCTCTAATGATTACGACTTCGTTTTTTTTATATCTTGATTCTCATTAAACTTTGGTTGCTGTATTTACGTTTACAGAGCGGGGAAATCCGTTTTTACATACTGATTTAGTATCTCAAAGAAAATATTACTGTACGAAGGTATTTTTATAGCACCTTGGTGTATTCATGATTTATCAACATCCAATTGTTCAATTTTCTCTCAGGTTGCATTTAAACACGATTTCCTATTAAATCCAAAGGTTGTAATATTTTTCTTAATCCAGGTTGGATGACTGTTAGGTTTTTGGGTTAATTAGGCCTCTTTATTTTCCTGATACTTAGTTTTTATTTGAATCTGATATCTAACGAGTGGCGATTTAAAAAGATACCCTTCTTCTTTCTTCGTCTACCCATTTTTCAATTATAGTGTTGGCGTTTAGGTGGATGGGGTGTCATTTAAGTGTTCTTGGGTGACTTATGGATTTGGCATAGACTCTGCTAAACACCTTTCATGATTATTTTACTTTATAACATCTGCTTATCCATGGCAACACCCATATTGGTAATGTACGCCGTGACTGGAAATCAATGAGCAGCTGAGAACTACTTCGCATTGTAATTTCATTTTCGGGTCCTGGACTGCCATAGAAGGTCTTACATCTCTTTTTATTATCTATCCCTTCCTTAGATTATTGTTCTTCCTTATTAAATTAATTATGGTCCTTATTACTTGATGTTATTTGCGTAGGGATCCGCTCTTTTTTCCCATCTTGTAACTGTTGTCTTATATTTTCTATAATAATTTATTTTATTTAGAGTGCTCTTCAAAAATTTTAGCAAGGATCTGCCTATATTTCTAATTCTGACCCATGTAGAATCTAATTACTACCACCGAGACAGTCTTTTTCCTAATTATAAAACAAAAGATGTCCCTTTCTGGTACGCTAGATTTAAATTTTTCAATTGACAGTATAATCAGCCCCCAAATCGTTTCCTTTTCTTCGACCAACTGGTAATTCTGTTTACTTGCCGGTCGCTTTTATACCCATCTTGTAATTGATTTTACTTTGTTAAATTAGTCTGGATAAAACTCCCTCCGGGCTTCCTCTTGTCGCTCTAATTGCTTTGAGGAATTTGCTCGAATCCTTTGACGGCTTGCCCCAATTTAATTTTAGTGGGCTGATTTATTTGCCTTTCCTAATTTGATTGATAATTCAAGTTCTCTCAAATCGCTCAGGTTTCAATTGTCTCGGGTTTCCCATTAGCTTGAGTTCTTCATTAGTTAATTAATTTTTAATTAATTTTTGTTTTTTGTAATTTATTCCTACTAGGGACCCACCCCCCATTGATTTGATTTTATTATAGTTGAACTCGTCTCATTATGAAAAAGGCAGTGCCGAAAATTCTTGATTATCAAAAAAATCGATATATTACTGATTTATAGTCTTTAAGCTCTCTTGTTAATAAATAAATATATATATATTAAAAAATTATTGGATACTCACAACTAAATAATTTTTGTGATAACATTGATAACCAACCTTAAATTATATATATTTTAATAATCGAACAATATATAGAATGGCGAATAATATTGAGATTAATGATAACATCCTTCATATTTGGTAAAAGATAGATGATGAAAATAATAATCGTAATATTTTGAGAAAAATGTTATTTTATTAAAAAAGAGATAAAACTTTTAGGACATGTCATAATCGATGAAGGAATACACACTGATGACAACAAAATTATCGCGATTAAAAATTTCGAAGTTTTTTGGATTAACAAATTATTATAATCCATTTATAAAAAATTATATTATGTATTCAAAACCTTTTCAAAAGTTGTGCGGGTAAATCAGACAAAAATTATGTAGACAAATGAATGCGGAGAGGCCTTTCAAGAATTAAAGAAAGCATTAGTAAAAGCTCCAATTCTTCTATTCCCTGACTTTACAAAGGAATTTATTTTGGACACCGATGCCAATTGGAGCACAATTAGATGAAAATGGCAAAGAAAAAGTAAATGCGTATGGTTCGCACGTAATGAAAAAACACGAAGTAAGCTATTATATCCCTCGAAACGAATTATTAGCCATAATTTATTTTACAGAACATTTCAATATGGTAAAAGGTTTAAACTAAGGACAGAATAAGGCAATAACGTTTATGTTGAAGACCAAGAAGCCAATCACACCTCAATTTCAAACATGGATCAACCAATTAAGTGGTCTGAACATTGAAATGAAATACCGTAAACGTTAAACGCATTCTAATTCAGATGCGCTATCGAGAACTGAACACGATATGTACATACAATGTCAAACAATTCACGAGGAACCATAAAGAAGAAAACTAAAAACAAAGATTCTAGCACTCATGTGTCAAGAAGATGGAAAACTGTAGCAACAAGATTCTAAAGAAATAGAAAATATCAAAAGAGATATATTCTTCGGGAAAGAAACAAAATTTATAGAGTAATGACATATTCATTCAAGTAAAGGTAAAATATGAATTCTAGACGAAAGAAAAGAAAAATTTGTTTTGTACACCCATCAAATTTGTGCCATGCTGAGTTAAATAAAGTCAATGAATATATTTCTAGGAAAGTTGACACGAGTAATACACAAGAATTTATTAAAAAATTAGTCGGGTCGTGCGAAAATTGTCAAAATAGAAAGGCTATGACTACACGAACAGCAGAAAAACAAATTAAACCAACAGAAGTTTATTTATTTGAATCAATTCTCATTGACTTTTGTGGCCAATTATAGACTAATTTGGCAATTATAGCCCAATTTAGTAAATATATTTATTTATGTGCAGTTTCTGAGCAAGATGAAAAGACAGTTGTAACAACTATTAACGAAAAATGGATTTTGAAATTTGGCTGATTATCGTGACAGGGAAGTGGAGATTCAACGTCGTTATCAAATTGTGACATTGTGGATGTTCTGTTAAGTATTAAAATAACTGCCTTGTTTTGTAGTAGTTGGTATTATAAAATTTATTAATTAAAATTTATTTGTAATTTACTAGTAAAATTTATTATTTACTAGTATTATAATAGTATTCGTTATTTATAATACAATATATATTTTTATAAGAACTTTTTTCCCAATTTCACCACTGATTTTTTTCCCATTGAATTTATTTATAAATTTGTTATTTAAATATCCCTAACAATGTCTTTTACGTTTATTGTGTTTATTTGTTATATTTTGTGTTCCTGAATTTTAATCAACTTAATGTTGTATCTTCATGCTATTTACAACGTAATTTGGTCTGAATTCTGTCTTTTATTTTGATCTATTTCAGTTTTAGAAAGTAGTGGTTTAAAGGGGATAACTGATCGGGCTAAAGCCAGGGGCCCCCAATTTTTAGGTTCCAAAAAATTTAAAATAAAATTAGAGTAGCATATGCTTTTACAAAAAATTCAAGCTTAAAACTTCTACTATGTTGATTACTGTGTTATTACTGTAGGTGTCAAAAACGATGGACTTTTAGCTGAATTAAAAACATCCATCTTAGAACAAACTATTGGATAACTAAGAATAATTGACGTAATATAAGTGTTACCACAACAAACGTTCTAGATAACAGAGCCGAGCGAAAGGTCTGTTGGAGACGTATGGACACATGAGGAAATTACGTGGTGGAATAATAAATAAAATACCTGGACTTTCCAGCCATACGAGAGAACAAAACAAAGACACGCCGAATTTCGCCATTCCCACATACCAACCACGCTACTCTCTGTAACGTTTTAAACAAACCAAATGTTGGGCTAGAACTGATTTCTAGACCCAAAACTCTAAATTGTGACTAATGATGCGTAGGTACATAGCACGCAAATAGCAATAAGTCCAGTTAAATAGAAAAATACACCAAATAAACAATATTAATTAAGAGGAAAAAACAACAAAAATATAAACACAGAAATTAAATAAAATGATACAGATGCAAGAAGTAGTGCAAGAAACTAACTCAAAAATAGCAAAGAAACACAAAATTACAAAAAACAGACTCGAATAGCTTAGAAAGATGGTAAAACATTGGAAAATTCTAGAAAATCCCAGAACATTTCATAAGAATGGCGATAACCATCATGAAAGCCACATAAAACAATAAAATCATCAAAATAAATAAATTAGTAATAAAAATAAAAATTCTTAAAAAGAAATTAAGAAAAAACATCAATAAAATAAAAATTAATTTAAAATTAATATGGAATGTTCTGGAATCGTTCCAAATCCATCATGGAGGTAAATTTAACAAAAAATAACTAGAAAATTAAAATTTAAAAATAAAAATAAAAATTATGGCACTAAAATTGCCATTAAAAATACAAAAAATAGAAAATAGAAAATTCCAGAATAAAAAGAATTCGAGTTTGTTTTAATGCATCAATACATACACGTGTACTTGCACACACAAAAATAGGTATATATACCGACGCATTTTAGTCACAATTTCAATCTTTATGCCAAAAATTTTTTTTTGCCTACCAGAAAACTTCAAAGTAAGGATGTTTGTTGTATTTCCTATATATTTTATTAAATGATGTTAAATATGTTTTTAAACTGATTAAGTTAATTGTGGTGTTAATATGATATTGTTAAAGGTATTTTCTTTTCTTTTTTTTGGAGGGATCAACATTGATCGAACGCGTCCTCGATTTTGATCCGTCTCGCATAAAAATTTTTATTTTATAAAATCTAACGTCATTGTGCAAGCAGCCTTGACGTCTGCAGGCCACTGCCTGGCAAGCACATCGATACTATAAATGGTGGGGTCGTCGGAGGTCGTACCGACTCAGTGGTATAGGCCACTGGGTTCGTCGATGAATTACCTCCGGGCGATGGAGTTCTCAGAGCTCGTTATCGTTATTATAATACGGTAGTATATTACCGACGTATATACACATTAGGGCTTGTCGTAGGGAGCACAGTGAGGCCCCGAAAGCAAGCAACTTTTCTTTAAATCGACCTTTTTCATGTATAAAATACACATAACGTTCACACTTAAAATCAACACAAATACAGTACCCTAGGCATGATAAACGGAGTATAGCTCCAGACTTAATTAATCACAATATGGAACACGAATATAGTTGGCTAAAACTAAATCAGAAAAAATATCAAATTATACACGGACTCCAATTATGCCTATGCATTTCGAACTGAAAATTATAAATTAAAGGAAAGTGGAATAGACCTTCAATTACTGCAATGATACTTCCAATGTTCAGAGATAATGAATGAATAACCACAAAGACGGATTAAATGTCGTAAGCGGAAAATTTGAGCAAAGAAAACTGACTACGGTTTGGGATAGCTCGAAATGCATATGCGTAATTCAGGAGTTCACCATTCATTCGATTAACCAAAAATCAATCTGCCGATTTTAAAATTAGTCAAATTTATAGTAGTAAACCTCTTATTAAAATATACCTAAAGATAATTTTCATCAACGCTAAAATAATAGTATGATATCTAACTTGATAATTTAACAATTTATGTATAATTTTTATAATGATCTATGATAATTCTATGTCTATTCTATGCTTAACCCTTCCTCATAATTATACATAACAATTTAATATTCAGTTTTATTCCTAACCGCACTTAGAATTATATATGGTTATGTTACCTTACTCATAAGTTCCAAATCTATAAATATCATATCATAGGCTACCTCTAATTTTATTATATCTATTTTGCTAAAGTGTAATATTTTATGTGCCAAAATGATTTTACCTATGAATAGCTATACTCTCACATTAACCTTATATATTATCTGGGAACATAAATCGATAAACTAGATCTTATAATTGTATTAATGTATCTTTACAAATCTCTCCCAAATAAAGTTGGATAAAGAAAATTTTTTAGATCACCCCTAGGTCCTATGGGTATATGCTAATATTATTTGTATATACTACTTGCACCTTAATATTACTTGTATGGATATATAAAATGTATAAGTTATAATTTTATAAATTACCCCCATAACTACTTATCTATACTGTTCATAATAATGTTATTTATATATTCTATTTATAAAATTTATAAACTATGATCTTGCAAATTACCCCTATAATATCTTATTTATAAAAATCTATATTAATATTACATATAAATACTAATTATAAATATATATTTCTTAAAAAGTTAAAGTTTATAATTTTATTAATCACCCCCCCCCCATAACTACTTATATATGACTATTCATATTAATCTTACATACTACTTATAAAATGTATATACTATAATTTTACGAATTAACCCCCTATAATACCCTATATAGAAATATTAATTTAATATTGCTTATATATACTACTTATAAAATCTACAAAATATAATTTTATAAATTACCCCCCCCCCCTTTTTTTACAACTTATATTTGGCTATTCAACATTTCTGATATACACTACTTACTAAAGTACAACTTATTTGCATATTAATTATATATATTACTATGCCTATATTACTTACAAAATGACAACTTATTCACATCTATTAGTCAACTTATTAATTATATATATCTCTATGTCTATAGTGCCTATGAACTTTACCAGTTATTTATATTCCCTAAATCAATATATCAATTATGCATACCCATTGGGTATTACCCAAATCCCCTCGGACTATTAATAAACACATTAATACATTTCTTATAAAGTCTGCTATTAAAATAAAATGAGAAGATATCGGTGATGAAATAATTGAATCTAACGTTTTTATTTTTTTTGACATTAAACACACTCGCCGTAAGAAAAAATTGTATAATAGAATTCATTAACATCAAGCAACTGAAACTTTTATTTATTTGAAAATCTGCTTTCCAAGCTTCGATAAAGTAAATTCCAAGGTGTCCATTGCGATGTATATTCCGATTGATGAAGAAAGATCCCATTGCGATTGCTAGAATTGTTAACTTCAGACTACATGAATTTTCTTGGATGGTTCCTGTTGTCGCCGACTCGAATAGCGGCATAAGGAGTTACACATTCGTAAAGTAAGCAGCGGAGCTTAAATGAGCATAACCTACGCGAACTTCTGCTAAGTACAATAGGAAGGTTTTTAGGAACTTGTACTTTCCTAAAATCATTAATTTCCATCTCGATTGATGAATGTTGGTCTCAAAGTTGGATTGCAATTAACAGATCTGGACGTGCCTTTAGTAGACTCGATTGCCGAATGATTTTCCGATAAATTTCGTTGAGCTAGACTTGACAGGAATCTACAAACAATTGGAATACTGAAATTAAAAATAAAAATCAAACCCCATCCAACAGTTAATAATAAAACCTCTAGACAAGGAAAGCATTTTCGAACTTGGGAATCTTATCCTCGCAAAATAAACAGTTAAGAAAAATTCATTTATCCCTCACCTACTTAAAACAAAAGTATCTATGCCATCAAGGTCAGGAAAAATTCTAAATTAATAATTAATTGTTTTTTTTTGGGCGTAGAATTGTTCTTGACAATAATGGAAATAGCATAGTAGGAAATAACTATACTTTTATAAATCTTCTTAAAGTCTTATTTTTTTTGTTTTGTAAAAGAATATTTTTCCATTCCAAATTAAAAGAAACATTAAAAATTTATAAAAAATACATAATTTAATTTTATAGATTTACTGTCGAAAACATGAATTTTAATTATTATTTAATAGTTCGTTTTCTATATTTATTACAATCTTAGGGTTACCAATTACTTCATGATTTTAAATGCTCAAGTTGCTTAGGCAGTAGGATTTCAATTTTCAATAGGTTTTGGTATACAAAAAAAATACCATCTTTAATTTGTTGTCAATGTAGGGGTACCATACAATTGTAAGACAGTCTCAGTATTTTAAGAAATAAAAATTATGTATGAGATAAAAGGTCATGATTAAAAAAGGCGATCGCCGGAATTGGAAAAAGTATTTATCTATGTAATAACGATTTAGAATGTCGAACTCCAGTGAGCAAAGCGAAGAAGACAGATGTGACGATAACGAATACGCGCCTCCACTCCAGGCATATTTGGCACTATATACATCGATGGAGCCAGGGACGGAACCTGGATTATTCGGATCGGGTGATCCGGGAAGGCCCCGAGGCTAGTGCCCCGGTGTGGGTGAAGACCGAGCCGGACAACAATTGGCTCGTCGAGGCCCGAGATTGCACCATGAGTGCCATCGCCAGGGCACAATATGAGCTTCGCCTGATTGAGGCTCAGATCCGTGCCGTCGGAGCCGGCCGACCAATAGAGGAGGCATAAGTGGAGTCGAAGCCAGAGAAGAAACGGGGCCGACCCCGCAAGAAGGCCCCCCGAAGCTGAATCTCGACGATCTCAGGGGATTGGTTCTCATTCTGCTTTGATTTTTAGTGATTTTCGCGACCCCTGACTGATATATTATTTAAATAAACGTCTTGCTTTTAAAGTTATATTAATCTGGTTGCTATTATCTCAATAAATGACTTTGTGGTAAAATTATAATCCTCTAGTAGAACCTTAAGGTTAAACCACTCTCATATGGGCGTAGTATCTCGGATATGGTTACAAAAGTTTTGTCTCATAGATGCCTGCAATTAATAACGAAATAAAATATGGTAAAAGTCGGTTGATTACAGTTTCTATTTCAGTGTATAAGCTATTCGAAGGCCTCCGGAAGGACAGGGAGCAGGCGCAGCAGCAGGCCGAGCGACTCCAAATCAGCGTCAATAAGTTCAAAGAACGTTGCCAGAACATGGAGCAGACTTGGATTCGCCCCGAGGTGGCGCACAAGTACCTGAAACAGATTGAGCATCTGCAGCTCCAGAACGCCCAAGATAAAACCGAAATACGAGCCCTGAAACTACAGATGCGGGCCATGGAGACCAAATTAAATCAACGGACCATCGACGAGCATGTCACGGCAGCCATCCGGCCCATGGCTATGGAACTGGCCGAGATGCACCCACCCAAGCCCAAAGCCAAGCGAAAACGGTTAGGCCGAGATGGTCGTGAGCGGATCAAACGACTGAGGTTAGCCGAACAAAGGCTGGAAGCAGAAGCAACAAAGTCAGTGCCGCTTGATGGATGATGTATAAAACCGGATTGATATAAATAAAGTTGTAGACTTCGGAGGTTGAATTCTTGCGTGTTGAATGATGAAGATGAGTGATGAGGTGTGCATTGCGTTTTTGGGAAAACAATAGAGGCAAGGGACCAATGAAATCGGACACAAATCTTCTATCGATAGTCCGTGGACCCAAAGAGTACTCGGCAATTATAGTGCAAGTAGTGCGCTCACTTTTTGCGAGTACTCACCCAGTTGACACATTATCAACGATGATCGCTCATCGGGTGTCAATTGGCAAAAATCAACCTTGTATTCTGGGTTACGCTGGAAGCAGCAGGAAAGGGTGAGATGTTTGACCACCTGTAACCCACCACAAAGTATACTAGCGAAACTGTCAATAATTGGATCGATTACCTTAAACCTAAATTTATTTGGATCTAACAATAATAGCACCACTGAAAACCTTTAGACCAATATCAGTAACTTTCCTTGGACATCAAATTTCGTCTAGTGGATTTGGATAGATAAAAAATTTGTAAACAAGATTTTAAAATTTTCTTTTCCAAAACTGAAGAAAGATATTTCAATATTCGTCGGTTTAGTTATTTTCTATGCAGCCAAAATCAAAGGTTTTATGAAATTAGTGCTTTAATAAAATATATGGTACCCTGTCATGCATAAAGATATGGAATCATTCGTGAAAAATTGCATGGATTTTAAATAGAACTAAAAGTTAATATTGAAAGTCTAAGACATTCATGAAACCCGGTTGAAATCCATTTTGATGCATTGACCTGGACTGAGCATTTATGCCTAATGTCGGAAAAATTCGTCTGTTAATTGATACAATGACTGGGTGGCCAGAAGCCGATTTTGCAAATAAACAGTAAAAAGGAATCTTCGATCAAAGTTTCCCCGGTTTGATGTTAAATTCGAAGTAATTAGACAAACATAGATATTCTCTGAAAGAGAAAATAGGAAAACAATCCAAAATCCAAAAACTAAAAATTACAATTTTATTTTAAGTAAAACAGCAAAAAGGTTTGCTGAGTCCCGAAATGTCGACAATTAACGTTTTCACAAATTTAATTTTTCAGCATTTTTTAGTGCTTACCTTATATTACGTAATTGAATAAAAGATTTTTTATGTTATTTATTTCGAAGTTATTTTATTCGAATCTTTTACTACCCCTTTTAATGCGACTTCGGAGATTTGAGAGTGGTTTCGGTACTGGGATGCAATTAACTGCGGCTACTTTTTCATGCAGTTCTGAAATTTATATAAATAAAACTATAAACTCTACATTCCTTGATAAGATTTTATATTCTTTACTGACACTACACAACTATTTTTGCAATAAATTCTTAGTTTGAATCTAATCAAGTGAGTAGCAGTTTATATTTAATATACCATTAAGGTGGCGAAAGCCAACGCCACAAATTTCGCATTACCCTCGACAAAGTGTTCCGGTAACGTATAGACTGGAATTCCTGCTTTATGTGCAATAGAGACATAATAATATGCGTTCAGCAGCTTATTGTTTCCCAAACAACTCCTATCAACTAATCCCGGTGCCACGGATTCAAGAACTACTGCGAATAGGTTATCTTCGGCAATAATTCTGTCTCCGAAACTCCTCATCATACTTTGCTTGCCTGATTTTCGTAATTGACAATTAGCCCAATCCAGAATCTCCTTTTCAATATAATTATCTCGACAAACGTAGGCTCTCATCATTTCCACTATCAGTCCAAGTATTGAAGATTTATCTGAATCGGCGATTTTTTCCGCGTCTAAATTCGGAGTATTCAAAACGTAATTTTGAGCTAGTTTTACGATTTTTGTGCAGTTATGGACTCGCTGTGCATGAATTCTGTTTGAATCGAAATCTAAAATAAATTTTACTCCACTCGTATATCCTGGTCGAAGAACTTCGAATAGTTCTCCAAGTATCCATCCGTTTCGACAATCATTCAGGACGTGATTACAAAATGGATAGACATCAAAAGAATTTATAAAATTTCGACATGTTAATTCCTCAAGACACTCACCATTGCCACTATTATTTTTTGTTCGATAAACTGGCCGATGGACGCTTAAATCCCCGTTAAAATGTTTGAATAAGTATCCCATTGTACACAAGTGTAACTTCGAACAACTGTCTCTTCTTTCAAATCCATTTATTATATCGTCTTCTGTTAAAAAGCTTTCGGCACCGAGTTCTTCTAAATTCCTTATTATATTTCTTGCTCGAGCTTCCACACACCTTTCTCGAGTAATGTTAGTCGGCGATATCATTTTACCTCTTATTGTAGCAGGTGCAACTCTATATGTTAAATGGGCATAAACCAAGCAGTCCTTAAAATCATCATCGTAGTCATTTACGAAGTTCCTCATTCCACTTTTTGAGAGATGGTAGTTAGCGTATCTAATGATAATGTCGTGAGAACTTTGTTCTCGCAAATCGTCTAAGCTGTCTCCAACCTTTTTCAATTCAACGATCTCCGGATGGTTGTGAATGGTAACGTCATGTAAAAATCCAATTCTGATTATTTGCCAAATGAAATCTATTGTTGCATATTTGACACCAGCGTAAATGTCATTAATGTCCGCATTTCCCATACTGCATCCTCTGCATCTAGCAGCATTCAATACCAATGCCAGATTTTCCATTTTTTGTGCGTAATTTAGTAGCCTTTGACCCCTGTTCATTGTTCTCTCATCTATTGCTCCAGGAAGCGATATGTTTAGCAGTTTACACAATATTACTCCATCTTGAACTTTGTCATATATGTCATCTCCGTAAGGATCCAGGGGCAAGTATTGTCGACAATCTGGATCATTAGCAAGAACTTTATTAATCCATCGTGAATAGGCTCGCTTCTCTGACAGTTCGTGTATCTAGAAATTATAGTTTTAATCTTATCTCATCATTCTGCGTTATTCTTACTGCATACAGCTTTTGAAGGGTCTTCGCGGACATAGTTCAAATATATTGATTTTTTAATTTAATAAATTAATTAATCTAATTCAAATCTATTTAAATTAAAAAATAAGTTTGTGTGATAAATTGTTTAAACATATAAATATTTTAAGTGTGAGGTAACCACATGGGATACCGGAAGTTTCCTTTGACTGTAATATGGATAAGATAATTGAAAATACAATTTTTTTTATAAATTCTTTTCTTCATGAAGCTGTTGAGATGACCTCTTCTGTCGATATTTCTGTAGATTTGGAAGCCAAATTTATTGTTTCATAAAGCTGTGTTTGATTGGGTTTTTGTACTGAGACACAATGAAGATGTTGCCAATAAAATGACTTTGAACTCGTCAATCTGTAAGTTTGCGTTTTCTGTTTGATCAGAATTATAAATTATTTTTAATTAATTTTCAGGTTTTTTAGGAATTTTATGACATTTATCCTTAAGTATTTTGGAATTCTTTCGAAAAAATGTGAGTCAGATATATTTTTAATTATAATTAAATAAATAAATCAATCACCAAAAATATAAATTTGCCTCATCATACTTCGCCGAATATGAATAAAATAATTTTTTTAATTTTTGTAATTTTTTTCTGAGCTCAATATGAGGGACTTCTTTCAGGAAATCAAATTTGGATTGAAAAGATATTGAACCAAATTCATCTGCTTTTGATAATTTCATTAAAAATATTAAACAAATTTTTTTGCTATCTATTTTCCCCAAAATTTGTCTAAAATAAAGTTATTATAGAAACGTATCTCAGCGGTGCATTTCTATGAATCAAAAGTTTGCATGTGTTTTTTAGTATATGTTTTGCTTGTGTGCTGTTTTTAATTTTTCTTTCACTTTTTAGATTTCTATAGTATAAGATGTATGTGAAATCAAAGTAAGTATGTATGTTTCTATAATGTAAGATAATTGATTTTTTCTTATATTATAGGAAACTGTTCTAAGCAGTGTTTGGTGTATTACAAATGTTCTGCTCCTGACCCTGCCTATCGATTTATTTTACCCGGTTACGTATCAACATAGTAAAGCTCAGCATTCCCACTGATGGAGTCTTTAGATCCACCCGGACCTCCCAATAATAACTATGTATGTCCCTAAATTCCTCGAAATTAGAATGTGTTTCTCAGTCCTAATTCCACACCGTCGCTCATCCAATATATACATATTACACACATATACACATTCACTTATATATATATATATATATATATATATATATATATATATATATATATATATATATATATATATATATATTATATATATATATATATATATATATATATATATATATATATATATATATATATATATATTCTATTATACGAAAAATAATATAATCAATAATCACTGGTCTTGAATAACAAATCAATTGTTCATGATAAATTAACTTCACCGGATCCTGAATTTTCTTATGAATATATTTTTCTTATGTTCCTACAGACTAAAACATTTTTATAGGTTCGTAACTTAAAGATATTTTTCAAACATTTTTTTAATTTTTAAAGAAATTCACAATACAGTTTTAATTATTTTGTGTTATTGTGATGATTAATAGAATTGTGAAATGTATCACTTGAAAAAGGCAGTACCGAAAATTCGTGAGTATCAACAAACATCGATATATTACTGATTTATAGCCTTCAAACTCTCTTTTTAATTCAATGGATAAAATAATCAGTGGTGAAATTGGAAGAAATAAAAGTTCTTAAAAATAAACTTTTATATATATATCATTTTTTTGTTTTAAACGATTGGAAATTAAAAGCAAATGTAATTAGTTAGAAAAAAATTTAGATATCAATTTGAGTTATTAATGAATTTATTATTTTTTATGTTAATAAATTTCTATTAATAAAATATTAAAAAATAGGAGCCACGATAAATTTTTAATGTTGTCAAGTGTTCAAAACCAAAAGAAATTGTAAAAAAAAATTATATAAAAACCAAATAAAATTAAAACAATTTCAAATATTCTGTGAAACATTTATAATCATAAATTAAAAAAAAACTTTGAAATCTTCCTGAAATCGAGATAAAATTCAAATATCAAAATCATTTGTGACAGGCAGTAAATTTTGTCACATTTATCAATTGATCCCTTTCCAGATAATTCCCAACAATCTTTCTTTCTGATGTAGGAATAAATTAGAGAAATTGAATTTCTATCCGGGAGCTTTGGAGGAACATGTCAATCTATCCGTTTGATTTGCATTTTAATCATTTTTCAGATGAGTTTAAAAAATGAGTTAAAAAGATTTCCCGAATGAGAATGATCGCGTTCATGGAATGGCAACATTTACACGTGAATCCGGTTGTGAATTCGTCCAAAGAAATTAATATATTTCATTATATAATACTAATATCAATGTTTAATTTTATTTGATAAATAAATTTGTTAAAATAATAGTGAAGTACGATTTCGATAGTCCAGATGTCAAAATATTTTCGGAGTTTAATATAAGAGGTTCAAGAGGTCATTGGTAGAAAGTTGTAGCCTAATATAATATAGAGCTAGGCAAGGATGGCAATCGAAATTTCACTCATATTTCCGCTTCAATTCTACCTAGAATGCTTAAGAGGTAATCTTTGATGGGATCCCACTTTTGTATATTTGAAATGAATAACGCAAACACAATAGCCACTTATTAAACGATAGAAATGAATAGAAATGTGTGTAAAGTTTGAAAAATATATCTTTATTAACATTAAATTAAGAATTTATAATTTTTGCATTATTTTTATATATTGAACAACTTGTATATACTCTTGGGGGATATGCACGATTGCGCATTATGCACTTTATAATACTGATACGTGTTGATTTCATAACAGGTAAGAAAATGAGCCATTGAAGCTTCATTTTTCCTCCCGTGGAATGGTTATGTCTAATTCTGATTGAGTTCATTCTTTTAATTCTTTTTGAATCATAATCATTGCAAAATATTTTACCTTGAATGTCATTCATTTTTAATGGAATTCGATTATCATCTTCGACATAGCAATCTGATCAAGGAGGTACCCAATTATCCATTGGATCAATATATAACATCAAAACAAAAAGATTAAAAATAATTTATTTATAATACTTAATCTTAACATGAAATCTTCTTTGAGACGTTGGAGGAATATGAATGGCGGCTACAAGATAACTAGAAAAAGATCAGCATATTACAAATCCTGTTGACGCAAAAAGTCATAACAAGTTCATCTTAGTCATAATAAAAAGTTATTGGAGATCGGTATGAAAAATCAAATAATCATAATCATAATAATAATAATAATAATAATAATAATAATAATAATAATAATAATAATAATAATAATAATAATAATAATAATAATAATAATAATAATAATAATAATAATAATAATAATAATAATAATAATAATAATAATAATAATAATAATAATAATAATAATAATAATAATAATAACAATAATAATAACAATAATAATAATAACAATAATAAATATATCACACAGCTCAGCTTATCCACGAGTCCAATCGGGTCGGATCTCGATAAAATCGGCAAAAACTAATTCCTAAATGAATCTTTGAAAGTCGAATCGACAAAAATATCGTACCAAAAATACTCCATAACTCAGGAAAAACGATGAAATATTAAAGAATCTCTAAATGTGAATGATGTAACAAAAAGAGTCGAGTTGAAATTCTCCTTTTCTTATTTAATGAGGTTATTTGTTCTTTTTGCTTGATTTTTCAGTTTTCGGCTTTGTAGAATCGGCAACTGTTTTACTGTTTGGTTTCGTTGTCGACGGAACGGATCTGCTTGTTGGAGTGTTGAACTTCTGTCTGTCTCTGCCACACATCATTTTCCGATGGACAAGGAAGTGGTTTTAATTTCGTCTGTTTAATACTAACGGGATCTATTCTTCGTTTTTCTGCATGTTCATTGGAATGATTTGTACCAGTTTGTCCACTGGATGGGGATTTCACAGTTAATGGAACACAAACGAGATTATGGTGGAGAATGTGATGTCTCATGTCCGATGAAAACGATTCAAGGTTTTCATAGTTGATATCTCCATCATTGGTGTCTACTCCAGATGAGATTTGGCTTGTTCTCCTTGGAGGAGGAGGCGGTGGATTTTTTCTGATTGTCCCCTGATCATCGACTGAAACTGAAGTGTTTAACTGTTCCTCAATATCGCTTTCTTCCGAAGGGCAATTGAGCCGAATAGTTTCAGATCCATCTTCAACGAAAACAGTGTTACAAAACACCACTTTATTTGTGCGTGACGATTTCGGCCCAACTGGAAACTGACTTGTTCCCGATTTTAAAATCGTTCCTGTTTTTTGAACTGGTTTCACTTCGACAACTACTTCCTCTTTTTCTTCCGATGTCTCTGACTGTGACCATTTTTGGAAAACGTTTGGCTTGACTAAGATTATTGTTGGCTGATTGAAACAAACGTCATCAAAACTCTCACTAGACGGAGTTTCATCGATCATCGGTATAGAGTCCGTGACCATTTCAATGTGAGACATATGGTCGGATATGTTAATAGGAATAGGAGATTCATCAGATGCTTCAATAGATGGCGGTGGAGGCAAACTGTCATCATCCGTTGTGATAGAAGATATTTCATTGTTATTATTATTGTTATTGTTATTAATGATGCTAGTGTTATTGATGAAAATGGGTGAGTCCTCTCGAGTCGGTGTTGTGTCCTCTACACTGGACAAATTTGCATCAACTATTTCCTCGAAATTCCCAGACATTTCTACACATTTGCAGGAATTGAATTTCTCATAGAGAAAGGTTTCCAGAATCTGATTTGATAATGAAACATAATAAGTATATTTTGATTATTGAATTACTATTTATAATATTTTATAACAAATTCTAGAATAATACGGACACATTTAACCCCTTACCTGTGATTTCTTTTTATATTGATGAAATGCCAGAGAAATTTATGGAATATTGTAAAAAACTATTGAAAAATATGATGTACTTTTCTCTTTATTTCTGGAACTGTCTCAAATCATGTTGATTTTGGTGTAATTTAAAAAAAACATTTTGTGAAAATCAAGCTAAAACACAATGTTACGTTTCACACCGGAGAGAGGTTAAAAAGTTTTTTTGGTATGAATAAAATCAGCTTATAACAAATATTATTTTAGATTAAATAAATTAACGATTATTTTTTCATTTTATTATTTTTTAAATATAGATCAGTATTGGTCAATATCAATCGATATTGATATATTTCGATAGGTATTGATCAATAGGTATGATCAATACGTGATTAATTAACAATACCATTCAATACTTTCTATTATTATATTGATTGATTTTAATCTATATCGACTTATATTGATGAATTTTATCAAATACACCGCTTTGAAATTCATAAAAACCTCCTATAATATCAAAAAATAATCAATAAATGATATTATAAGAAACATACAAACTCACTTGTGTTTTAAAATTTTGTTTACGGTTACATCTGGGAATTTATTATAGAATTCCAAAAATGGTAGAAGTTATTAATAAAACATACAAACACGGTGCATGTAATTTTTATAATAAAACAAACATCCAAACAAGTAATAAAATACACCTTTTAAAAAAGATACACTTAAGTTTTTTTTAAATGAACTAGGAAGATATTTCCGAAGCTAGTATTAGCAATACAATTTCTTTTGATAACCCTTTCAAGCCCAGTGATTCCAAATGAAATTATTAATTTATAATACAGTTTTTGTCTTTCGACGATTATAAATGTTGGCATCAACTAATGTGAATCGAAGCTAGATGTATTTTTAACAGTTGGCAATGCTGAATATGCATAAAAGTTGTATTAGATGACAGAAAGACAATTTTATTTACCAACGTGTTGTCGCATAACTTATACTATGTGCACATGAAATTAAAAAAATGGGCTAGAAAGGGTAATTTAATGACTGAAGAGGAAAACAGATCTTCTTCACTCATTTGCTAGAAAAGGATCGACAAGTCTGGAAAATGAAAAATTAACGAACAAAAATACGTATCTAATAGTGGCATCAGCAAAATTATCTGGAGGAAACCTATCGCAATCATTCAATATTCAAATATTCATCTCGTTCCTTTATTAATTCGGCCTCAATCAGATCGGTGAAAAGAGAGGAGAATGATAAATGAAAATGGTGGTTGCTCGGATATCTAATTTGTCAAACCACCATTCACAATAAAGGAGATAAATTGTGGGAGAACTGAAAAATTTATTCAACTCCATCTCAAGTGACATTAATTTATTAGGCTAGCAGAAACGACATCTAATTGGTATTGGGACTGGTAATGTTAGTAAAATAAAGAAGGGGGGTTAGATGATTATTGATTATTATATTTGATGGAAAAAATGAAAAAAATAATTCACTGGGATAATAAAAGGATATGAGCACATTAATATTGATTAATAAACTCCGCGAAATTCTGACCAATGAGAATTCAGTAGAAATTATCTAAAAGAACCGGAACTGAACCAATGAGGATGATGAGATTTTCATTTCCTTATCATTATCATATTGAAATTGCCCTCATAATCTGTACAATGCAAATTGTTAATGACCTCTGATCGGGTCAACGGTTATCATTTCACCTGCAGACACAGCAGAGAGTTACAACAAAATCAAGCGGTAAATAAAAGATAGAGCTTGTCAGAGATATTTGCAACTGTATAGCCGCAAAAATATTTCCAAACAATTGATTAGTAAGATATCAATTATTTTTATCCATATCCACATCAATAAATTTCCAATTAAATTCACAGAGGAATTATCGATTGAGTCTGGTAATATGTGGGAAATTCCATTTTTCTCTTTCTCATTTTGTATTGCAAATCCCCACAGGTGAATTCGACATTTGATCCGATAATTTCCCAGTGCCGCTTGAACCGATCTATCGATCCAATACACAGATGAACCTCAAATCAATGATTCGAGAAAGTTCAACATTTACTCTATAATAATAAATTCCCACAAAGCTCACTTTCTATTTTGGGATTTATTTACCTAATGATGACCGCAAAGTTTAACAATAATTTTTTATCTCCCTGTTTCTTAATAATTCCGATAGTAGTTAGAAATATTTTTACGGCTTTTCTGCTGAATTGCGTGATCTGGGAAATTTTGCAAATCATTTGGAAAATCTTTCAGATGCAAACTAATAGCCTGTTTATATCCTGTTTATTGCATGTTTATTGCTTGTTTATTGCATGTTTACTGTGTAGTGTTGCATATCTTTAGACTTATAATAGACAAAAATTCAAAAATGAAATGAAACAATGAAATAAATAGATAAATTCTAAAGATTTTAGAGAAAATCAAAAACTAAATGCAATAGTAAGGATAAAATTAGAAGATTCTACAAATAACTTATCATGGGACCTTAAACTAAGTGATTTCCTGAAAAGATCTATGAAACTTGAACGAAATCAAAGTGACATTCAAACTAATTAATAAAAGAAATTGCCAGCCTCAATGGGTAGCCAGGTCAAATAAATAATCTATTATTATCAAAGCGGTAGTGATGATCATAACCACATCATCCAAGTGCAAAAAGAAAAAAACAAACAGAAATAGTTACAAAGACCAACAATGTCACCTGGTGTTCCTAGATCTTGCGGACGCATTTTGCAGTATCCCACATGAAGTAATTTGGCATACTCTCCAACAAAAAAGGTTTAAATAAGAACACAATAAACCTACTGCAAGAGTGCTATAAAGATTGTCACACTATCTATCAAAGTGGAGAAACAAAATTCAGTGATATTAAACAAGTAAAAGGAGTGAAACAGACAATCTTTAGTCTCTGCATTGAATACCTGATACAAACGACCATAAACAGCGGAAAAGGATACCAACTGGTAGGAGAAAAAATAAGTATCCTGGTCTATGCAGATGATTTGGTAATAATGGCTCCTGAACACCACCTAATCCAAGAACTACTAAATATCGTTGTAGAACAGGCAAGACTAGCCCAACTTATACAGCAATCCAGAAAAATGCGGCTATTATAAAAATAAGAATGACAACATCGGCTGGACCAATACCATCTTAATCAACGGAACTAAGATAAAGGAAATAAATGAGGAAAACTTATACACTTACTTGAGGGTCTCAATAGGGAATACAAAAAAATGACCTAAATGAGATCTTCCAAGAAGCAGAAACAAAGGCCAAGGACATATTTAACTCACTCCTAAGAGCCCAACAGAAAATCGAAGCATATAACACCTTTTGTCATTCGAAGTTCATATTCATAATTCAGGACAGAGGAAATCACAAAATCTCAGGCTGAAAACTTCGAATGACAAAAGGATAAAGGAGTGCTAGATCTACAACATAAGGGCCCTACTCATGGATGCAGTTTTCTATGCCCTAAAAGAAAAGGGAGGAATCGGCATAACCAAGATTGTATATGAGCAGATGATACAATCAATGGGAAGATTCCTAAACTTCATGAACAGCAACCATGCATCTTTTATAAACATCATAGTGGCCGAAACTAGAACTGAAAGTCCCTCAATAACAGATGCATTATAATGACTAGATGGGACATACACCAATAAACGATTAAACTCAGCCAAAATATTCTGGCTTGATAGAGTCAAGAATGCAATACTTCAGCTATATAAAGATCATAGTATAAAGATAACATTCATAACTAGAAAAGGTGGCATAGGATGTAACATCAACTGCAACACCCAAGAAAAGCAAGAAGAAGTATTCCCACCTCATATAGACGAAACATCTAAAAAGCTGCACTGGATGATTCGTGAGGCATACTTCCAAAAATGGACTGAGGCAAACTGCCAAGGTCATATTCTGAGACTGCCACAGTCAGAATACACAGAATGGAAAATGCCTAAAAACCTCAAAGATTTCGAATGGCGATTCATCATTAAGGCTAGAGCAAACAAGCTAGACCTTAATATGAAACAATCCAATCAAGGTGTAAGACTTGGAAGTACAAAGTGCAGAAATTGTGAAAACCCTCACGAATCATCAATACACGCGCTAAACATAAGCGAAAGAGGAACAAGGATACGCCCCAAAAACACAATGAAATCCAAAAAGCCCTAGAAGAAATACTTAAAAATAAAGAAATGAACTTTGAGATCGAGATAAAACCTAAGGAAGCCAATGAAATGCTAAAAAACGATATTGTGGTCCGCATAAAAGACGCAATAATGATAATTGACATCAAATGTCCATTTGATGATACTACAACAATAGAAGCATCAAGGGGAAAAAATCAAACAAAATACCGAAAACTAGCCCAAGGTATACAAGAAGCAACAAATACCTACATACCTGTAGAAACATTCGTCGTATGTTCCCTTGGAACATGGGGCAAGAGGAACAAAGACATCTTCAGAAAACTGGGCCTTAGATATAAGGAATATTTGCCCATCAAAACAAAAATGATAGAAAGAGTTCTAAAAGGCTCCAGGAAGACATATAAAAATCATCGGGGCTTCTACCAATAACTAAACCAGTCTGAAAACAGATGATTGTGCCCGCATCCTTAAAATGGCACACTAGCAGATTCAACACCCCATATAGTAGCTTGCCTACTATATTTTGCCTTGCATATTGATTGTGCATTTGATATTTTTTATTAATAAATTGTTGACATTCCTATAATTTTGTCTCCTTAAAATATTATTCTTTGGTTCTGTTGATTTAGAGTCAATATCAAACCAAACTCAAAACTCAGAATCCAGATATGAAATGTGAAAAATTGAACAAGGAAATTTTATAAAAGACATTTGCTGTTAATTGTTATACTTTTAGTATTTATAATATCAATTAAAATTTCTTCACAAATCATAATAACAAATAACAATTAACAAATAAAGTATATTTAAATATTTAAATAATCTAACGTGCCCTTTCTATTATTAAAACAACTATAATTAATAAACATTAATTATTGAGCATCACTCTCCTCCTCTTCATTTTCTTTGCATCTCTTCAGCCATTCAATTCTTCTTGATTTGATTGAGTTTGGAAATTGTATGTCAACTTGTCTTGGTGATAAGAATTTTAAAAATTTGTAAGTACCCTCATATTGAATTCCCTCCTTCTTTCGTCTATGTGGTTCCAAACGAACTAATACTTCCTCTCCCACCATGAATACTCGAGTACCTCGTTATTCTAAATCTCTATTTTTCATTGTTGTCGCTGCTTTCTCTAAATTTGTTTTTGTTTTATATACAATTTCTTCTCTGCTTTTTTGTATGTGTCCTAATCTAGAATATAAATTAATCTTCCGACCATATACAATTTCAAAAGGTGAAAAATTTGTCGAGTTTTCTACTGTAGCATTCAAACTAAATTCAATCTATGGTAACAATTTGTACCAATTATTCTCTGTTCTAATATCTGTCAATGATGTTGCCAGCATGTCCAGAACTGTTCTTATTATTCGTTCAGCTAAACCATTTGATTGATGTTGGTATGGTGAACTAAATTCTTGTTTTATGTAAAATTCTTTCATCCAATAACGAAACATTGATCCTTCAAAAATTCTTCCTCTATCTGTAAAAATGCTTTCTGGTCTACCAAACCGATATAACCAATTACTCAGAATGAGATTAAAAAATCGTTGATTCATTCTGTGTACTTGTTGCTGATAAATTGACCAATTTACTAAAACGATCTACTATCACTATCATATATTTCTTACTTGCTTTTGTTTTCATATATGCAATATCCACTACTATCTGTTCTAAAATCCGTTCTCCTGTTCTTGGCAGTAGGATTTCCTTTGTTCTTCCTTGATCAATCTTTCTACTAGCACAGATCATGCATTCCGTAATACTCTGATTCATGGATGGCCAAAAGAAAAAATCTTTTAAATAACATAAGGTCTTCTTAATGCCCAGATGGCATCATTCAGTATGAAAATAATTTACCAATGTTTTTACGTTCATGTCAGGTACTACAACTACAATTTTTCCATCTGTATTAATCACTAATACGTCTTCTTGCATCTGTAATATTTTTTAATACTTGAAAATATTACTACTGATTGTTTCATAAGATATATGAGCCTTATTTCCATTAAGATGTGATATGATTTCTTAAATAATTTTGTCTTCGTTTTGCTTTTGTTTAATAATTTCAATAATGTTTGAACTTCCTTGTAGACTATTTATGTGCCGAGTTCTACACTTTGTTTCTTTGTCGTCTTTGTGTTTCATCTGACAATGAGCGTATATCGTATTATTTAAACGAGACATACCATCTGTATTTCAATGTTCTATATTGTAACTCAAAATCGTATTCAGATAAATTTGACATCTATGTTTGTTTGGACTTATTAGTTTCTTTGTCGTGTTCATAAACACCAATGCCTTGTAATCTATTCTTGCTATAAATCTTCTTCCATATAAATATTGTCTAAAATGTACAATAAACAAGTGGAGTGCCAACAACTCTTTTCTAGTAACACAATATCCCATTTCATGTGTTGTCAAATGTCTTGAACCATATGCTATCACTCATCAGTACCGTCTTCCTTAATCTGAGATAAAACTGCACTTATATCTCCAAAACTACCATCCGTATCAAGGATAAATAGTCGATCTGCCCTTGGAAATTATAATATTGGTGCTTCACACAAAAGTTTCTTTAAATTGATAAAACATTTTCTACATTCTTCAGTCCAAATAATCATTTTATCCTAACCTGTCGTTGCTGCATACAAAAGTGCTGCTATCATTGAATAACTCTTAATAAACCGTCGATAATAATTCGTTAAACTCAAGAATGATTTCAATTCTGTGACACTTTTTGGTTCGGTTGCATTTTTAATTTCTGAAACCTTTCTTTTATTTGTTTGAATTCCCTTTTCATTCTTATAGAACCATCTGGTTTTCCAACTATCACTAATGGTGTGTTCCACGGACTCTGACATTTTCTCACAACTTCAGCTTCTAATAAATTCTCTACTAACTATTCAATTTTGCTTTCTAAATGCATGGGTTGTCTTCTGGGATTTTGTAAAATCGGAGGACCTGAAGTCATTATTTCAGGTGTTATTACTTTTATATGACCTAAGTTCGAAACTGGATGCCATAAAAATATTGCTAAACTTATATATTAAAGTACCCAACTTCGATCAACATTATGCATGACTGGTTCTATCAATTCTTCTGATCTATCATCGTCTTCATCGTGTAAATAATACACTCTTCGTTCGGGTCTTTGAGTATTACTTCTTGATTTTACTAAATAATTACAACTTCTAAATGAATGATGGATACTCAAGTCGCATATGATCACTTTATCCACAACAAAAGCATTGACCAGGTTTTAACCTTTCTTCTGCTGGCTCAGGTAAACCACAACATTTATTATAAACCTTTCTCGCGATATGTTTCATTGAAACTAACGATGGTGGTCTACGATCCGTAGTTGTCCTTTCATTATATTGTTCTGCCACAAGTTTCACTTTATCAATTTGTCTTTCGTTTTTTTCATTTCTATATTGATAAATTTTTTCTGGTTGACTTGAATATATTCTGTTATCAAAAGATGATTTTTGAGTAAACTGCTTCTGTTTGCATACGTTGATTTAGCTACTACCTGAACTTCTTCCAATCGTTCTTTTGCATCATAGTCTTCTCATGCCTCATATACCTTTGCTAAATTTCTGATTTCTTCTCTCGTGACGTTGGCCTTCGTTGATATATTTCCTTTCAAACGTTCATTCCGAACTCTGTTGCACAAAATCATTTCAACAATATTCTCTTTTGAAATTCCAGTCAAAAACCTCGTCAATGAGTTTCTTCACTCGTATCTCGAATGTAACGAATCATCCATCATTATTTTGTTTCACTGATGATAAGTCACAAATCTTATACATAATGGACTTCTTTTTTGTAAATGTGTCAGTAAACCATTCACGAGCTTTTTCATTTGTTATGGAGATGTATTTAAATTCTTTCCAGAAAATAAATGCCTCTTCAGACAATAACAAATCAAAAATACTTAGTAAATTTAGATCATTAAGGATCATCCAATCTTCAATATCCCTGAGCCATTTCTCTGCTTCTATCGTGCTTCGGCCCTCGAATCTTCTGATATCAAAGTTTAAAATGTCTTTTGCCTGTTTAGGTAAAGATGCCATATCCATCTTTCTATGCTGATTTCTTGTCACTACGTGAATCGGCTCGATTTTCTCGGCGTGGTCGCCAGTTACAATTTCTTCACAAATCATAATAACAAATAGCAATTAACAAATAAAGTATATTTAAATATTTAAATAATCTAACGTGTCCTATCTATTATTAAAACAACTATAATTAATAAACATATTTAAAAACTAATATTTATTCAATTCAAAAACAATGCAATTTGTTTGTAATATTTATACAAGGCTTCACGAGGATTTTTATTCAACGTTATGAGCATAAGGAATTTGCATACCACGTCTATCCATCAACATACATTCATTTAATATTTTATTTTACTTTTATTTATTTAATTATTTATTTAATTATTTATTTAATTATGTTCTCACATCTGACATGGATTGTTGCTATAAATGAGAAATAGAAATTGGAACAGACAGTTCAAATAGTTTTAGTAAATACAATAAAACTAATTGCATCCATTGAGTTTCTTCACGTGTATCATTGAAATCGTCTTATGATCATTGGTACTCTTTCACCTTCCTAGTCGAATTTTTTGGATAAGTTAGTCATTATCTAGTCAATTGAAGAAAATCATTTTTTGCAAACACACTTTAGTCATGAGTTATGTTATTGGTGTTTGAAGATCTTTCTAAGTTTGAGATACTTTTTTATTTCCAGATGCTCCAAATCAATTAATTTATCCACAGTTTTCTCTTCTTTCACAGTGCATGACTCTTGGTGCGTTTACTCCAATATTTATTCGGAACTTCTGTAGCTTAGAAGGTATCCCTTGTTAACTTGAGTTGACATTTAGTTTATAAATTTAGAAAATATTTCATATTCTAAAACATTCGAATAATCTTTTACATTAAATATCAATGAAGTGAAAAAATAAATTATTTAACATTACATCTATCTTTTTTTAGTGTTTGATTACAAATCAGTGTTTCTTACTAAAAAAATATTTATCAAAAATAGACTAGAAAAAAATCATACCTCATACATGTATGGTATTGAACTTAATGCAATGTTATGGTCCACCTACTTAGTCGGTTTAAAGCAATAATATTAAAAGCATAGAAATGCTTATAATTCTTTTTTTGACGTCTTTTCATTACATGCATGTTACACTTATTTACGCATGTGGGACAGTGTTTTTTATTGTAATTTCAACAATAATTTGGAATAATATATTTGTTTAATTTTTTTTCTTTTTTCTTTATTACATAATGATATGTTTACTCAGATGGTTCGCTACTGTCTGCGGTAGGCTTTAGAACCGATCCTCGTTTGAAAGGACGAGCTGATAGTATGATGAAAAATAAGATCGTAAATTGAAGCTGATTAAATGTGGTGAAAAACATCAAAATTTACTCCGGAAATTTTCCCCAGTTTTTTAAATATCTCATGTAACCCGAATTTGGAAGAAAATAAATATTGAAAGAAACGCGATTCGAGACCTCAGAGATACCAAATATCGGGAATAAGGTAATCATTGAATATCGGTTACTAAGACAAAAGGATTCAGCTGGATTTATGCACAAAATCTTTACCAATGAGCAGAAATCAATTTTATATATATATTAAAATTAGGATAATAATAAATTTAACAAAAAACTCCAAATGTCCCCACCTCACAAGCTGATTGGCGCTTTTCTAGATCAGGACTTAATGCCAATATATCCCGATGCAACTCCTCTCGGAGCGTAATTACCGATTCCAGTGCTTCCTCGGGCAAGGTGGCTATTCTGCGTTGAGCTTTAATTAATGATTGTTTCCTAGGAATAAATCCAAATTATTCAATGAAAAATTGTAAAGTGAGTCGAAGAAATTTCCTATGAATTACAAATCCAACCTGATTAAGTCTGACATAGTGATATTCAAATTGTTCAACTGGTTTTGACTGACCACAAGGCCTTTGTTAGCAATGACGAGGATGCTGAATAAAATGGGGATAATTATCGAAATTCATAATAGATATATAATGTTATGTATTTCATACTATTCACTTACGATCATTAATATATGAACTCAAGTGCTTACAACTGTAGAAATTAATTAGTAATTACATATGTGTCATGCTGTCAATGCCAGGGATAGTTTGATGCTTTACTTGCATGCATTTGGGACTAGAACTTGTGGGATTTATTTTAGTAAATATCTCAAATATATCTACTTCATCACTAGTTCTTTTCATATGTTGCAATAATAAAAAGGAATTATAATACAATATCGGTACTATTTATATTATATACCTTCATTCGCCACCTCCGCAAATTTTATAATAATAATAATAATAATAATAATAATAATAATATATAATAATAATAATAATAATAATAATAATAATAATAATAATAATAATAATAATAATAATAATAATAAAATGATAATTTAAGAACATTGCTAAATTCCAGGAGATTGACAAGGACTATCTTATAGTCGAAAATGTTTTCATTAAATACATTATTTGCAGCAAAAGGCTTAAATTATCATTTTATTGTTTTAAATAATAAATGCTGCTACCAAGAAATCATCATTTTATACTAATAATAAAAATAATAATAATAAAAATAATAATGAAAATAAATGAATTAACATCTAAACAGATTAAAGATGATAAAAAAAATTAAATAATTTTTTCAAACAATAAACATTTTCAAAAATTATATAAATTCAAACTTTTGATATTTATCTATGTTCAGGTTACTGAATTCCATATTGACTTTGACGGGCTTTTCAATGAGCATGTAGCTTTCTGTAATAATAATAATAATAATAATAATAATAATAATAATAATAATAATAATAATAATAATAATAATAATAATAATAATAATAATAATAATAATAATAATAATAATAATAATAATAATAATAATAATAATAATAATAATAATAATAATAATAATAATACAATAAAATGATAATTTAAGCTTTTTGCTGCAAATAATGTATTTAATGAAAATATTTTCGACTATAAGATAGTCCTTGTCAATCTCCTGGAATTTAGCAATGTTCTTCACCTTTCAATCTTTCTTTTATTTCCTTTCTCTTAATTCTCATTGGTTGTAAATATAATGAATTTTTTTATTAAAAACTTTTAAAATTTTTACATTTAAAATTTCAAAATGACACAAACTAAAAATTTTTAAATTTTTATACAGCTTCTATAATTAGCTTCTAGAAGCCTAATAAAATATTTCAAAATATTCTAAATAAAGCCTCCAATAACCACTTATATATGCTATTTAAATATTTCAATAAATACGTCAATTTTGATTTTCAAACCCTATTTTTTAAAATTTTCTATATTATTCTAATTATTACTTTTTAATTTATTCTATTTTTTTAATTTCTTTATATATTGTCAGTTATTCTCAAGGTCAATGACAACAGATCAAATTCATGATTTCATTGATTTCTTCTTTAGTGTTGATCTTTGGCTGTCTGTTTATGATGAGAATTGCTTCTTTGAATCTGACATTTTTCTTTTGGATGTTTCCATTAGCTATGATTTCTATTGAAATATTTTTTTGCTTTCCGCTTTTGGCTGACACTGCCGGAGATGTCTGCTCAACGAGGATGTTCCACCAGGATCTAGATGTTCTTTAACTCTTTGGTGCAAGGTCCTGAGAGTATTTCCAATGTAGATTTCATTGCATACATTGCACGTGATGCAATAGACGATGTTTTTTCTAAAGCACATATCTTTCGGTGTCTGGCAGTTTTCCATTGTTCAATTGTTTTCTCTATTAATGTTGCCTGCCAGAGCACTTCTCAATGTCCAAGATTTATGTGCTATCCGAATTGGAAGACCGGTACGTTTAAGTTCTTTCAGGATCTTGAAGTCGAGTATGTCACTGATGAATGGAATATTCAGATAGAAATATTTCTGATTATTTTGTGTTAATTCTCATCATAAACAGACAGCCAAAGATCAACACTAAAGAAGAAATCAATGAAATCATGAATTTGATCTGTTGTCATTGACCTTGAGAATAACTGACAATATATAAAGAAATTAAAAAAATAGAATAAATTAAAAAGTAATAATTAGAATAATATAGAAAATTTTAAAAAATAGGGTTTGAAAATCAAAATTGACGTATTTATTGAAATATTTAAATAGCATATATAAGTGGTTATTGGAAGCTTTATTTAGAATATTTTGAAATATTTTATTAGGCTTCTAGAAGCTAATTATAGAAGCTGTATAAAATTTAAAAATTTTTAGTTTGTGTCATTTTGAAATTTTAAATGTAAAATTTTAAAAGTTTTTAATAAAAAAATTCATTATATTTACAACCAATGAGAATTAAGAGAAAGGAAATAAAAGAAAGATTGAAAGGTGAAGAACATTGCTAAATTCCAGGAGATTGACAAGGACTATCTTATAGTTGAAAATATTTTCATTAAATACATTATGTGCAGGCTTACATTATCATTTTATTGTTTTAAATAATAAATGCTGCTACCAAGAAATCATCATTTTATAATAATAATAATAATAATAATAATAATAATAATAATAATAATAATAATAATAATAATAATAATAATAATAATAATAATAAAATTAATAATAATAATAATAATAATAATAATAATAATAATAATAATAATAATAATAATAATAATAATAATAATAAAATTAATAATAATAATAATAATAATAATAATAATAATAATAATAATAATAATAATAATAATAATAATAATAATAATAATAATAATAATAATAATAATAATAATAATAATATTAATAATAAAATTAATAATAAAAAAGTAATAATTGTAATTTCAAGTAATAATTGTTTATAGCATAATAATTTTAACATAAATAATTTAGAAGAATATTTGAACAATTTATTTAACAGTAAAATGTGATTTCCTTCCTAACATTTACAATTTTAAAAGTGTGCAATTAAAAAAAACATTGAAACAAATAATTGGAAGACATCATAAAAATACCGACAAAATGTTTGGCTACGACAAGATTAGCTTTTGATCAGTCCGATCATATCTATACAGCAATAAACGCACACGAATATGGTAGCGTAATCACAGGTTCCATAATATATTCTCAAAGACAAGAGAAGCAAGAAATTAAAAGAAAAAACCGAAGAAAAATGTTAATATCCCAATACCATCAGTGGGGAATTATTTGATCAAATGATACCTAACATTTCCCCTGTCAACAGATGGTGATTAACGATAATAATTTCACCTGTCTCAAAATCCAGATGATTTCAATCGTATTTTACTTCCCTATTAACATGTCAATGAATTTTATTTCAATTCCACCTGGTTCCTAGCTTTTATCTTTCCTGCAGAAATTGCACCTGCAACATTATTTGTCATGTCAAATTTATTATTATTATTATGATTATTATTATTATTATTATTATTATTATTATTATTATTATTATTATTATTATTATTATTATTATTATTATTATTATTATTATTATTATTATTATTATTATTATTATTATTATTATTATTATTATTATTATTATTATTATTATTATTAATTCTTATTCTTTTAACCAAAAACGTGAGAATTCGACTTGTCATAAATTTAAGTAATATAGATACAATTTTGTCCGAAATGTTATAATCAAAAGTGTCTTTACCTTGCAATTTTGAAAAATCTTCATTGATATCTGAAACATTTCTTGATAAGTTACTGAGCACGTCTGGCTGATATTTCTCATCGGATGAGAAATACGTTGAAACGCTTGTTTGCACGGTTTGGATTTTGTGAGCAAGTACAGCTTGATTGTATTCAAACAATTTGATACGGTCTGATATTTTCTGCGAATCAGGCATCTGGAACGGTTGATCGAATAAGCATATATAAATAAAAAGAAAACGCGTGCGTGAATATTTGTTAGCTCACATTTAGATTCACATATTTCAAACTTATGACGTTTTTTTTATATTTTACGATATGTTACATGATGACTATATAAAATTTTGGAAATGTGCATATATGAGTGGATTATCTGTTTAGATTTGATAAGGTGAATTATTATGTAGCAAATTGGAGGACTTTTTACATAATTATGACATGAAATCCTAGTTGGTACGTAGCAAAAATTTAATCTGCAAAATAATGTAAAAAGAAAGGCCACCTTATTTTAAGTAAAATGTCTGCATAACAAAGGAACTTCAAAACCAACTGACATCCTCCCAACAAATAAAGTTATCTGTAGCTGCCAAACTAAAAATGTGATACAACAAATTTTATAAATAAATTACTGTGATACCGACCCCTTCCCCATTGTATTTAATCAGTATGATCTCTCAATTTCTTGTATCATGTTTACATTTCTATATCATTTAATACTACAATCACCAATGAAAACTAAAGGATGGTTTATTTTTGAATTTCTTAAAAGCGTGTTATTTTCAAGGTTGAAATTAGTTTTAAGGAATGGATTAATAATTTTATGAAAGCTCAGGAACTATTGTCAGAAACCTCATAAGGTTGTTCTCTTAGAACAATGGACAATGATGATGTTTTCAAAAATGTCAAGAATTTGGAATTGAGATGTTTTTCGTTCGAAATGAATGCATATTTTGAGTTATTTTGAGTTAGGAAGTTCAGGAAGCTGGTGCCAAAATGTTAGCGAAACTAGATTTACAGACATGTTGGGGTTTGCGTAAAAACCAAAAATTCATATATAAAACGAAAGCATAACAAAAATGGGTAAAAGCAATAAAAGTGGAAAATTAATTAAAATTTACTAAAAATCAAAAATCAATATTAAACGGGGTATCGGGTATGGTTGAAAGCCAAATTGATAGACGAGTTCAGAAATTATAATAAAAATTTAATAAGGTGTTCACAGGGAAAGATAATGCGAAAAAACAAATTAATTAAAATTAATTAATCGGTAATGAAAAACCCGAGCAAGTGGGAAGCTTGAGCCCATAGGAAACCCGATTCACAGTGAGACCCGAGAAGTGAGATAAAAAGAGGAATATTTTGAGCCCTAATCAAGGGTAAACAAATTAGAAACCCAAAAATATTGATTTAGGATGATTTAGCCCAATTTTCTAGATAATTGGCCTCTTATGAAAAGTATAAAAAGAGAGCTCAGAAGTGAACAAGCCACCATTTGGTTGAAGAGAGAAAAAAGAAAACAAGGAAGCACTATCCGGCGATAAATAATTTGAAGGAGAAATATAGTAAGACTTTGGGTTTTTCTACCTTATCGAGTGAAAAGTATCTAGAGAGAAAGGTGCAAATAGTGACAAATTGTAATTTTGATAAAGATTTAATAAAAAGTATTCTGTGTTGGGTTTGAGTTATTTGGCTGAATAAGAACACGACGAGTCAGAGAGATAGCCGACTTTCAATTAAAAACCCAACAGACATCATAGGTTAAAAAATGTGCAAGAATGATGCTTTATTATAAAATTTATAAATATTTCGACGTACAATAAAAAATTGAGATAAGTGGTGAAAATCGTTTCAAATCAAGTACTTTCACATTAAGCTTCACTCTTAATCTTAATTATAATGTATTTTTTATTTTCTATCTGAGGGTACTTCATATTCAAAAGGAAATTCAAAGGTGAGCTATTCACTACTTGAAATTCACAAAATATCTTAACAATAAGCTTTTTTATCAAATTTATATATTAATTACTGAGACAGCAGAATTGAACTGATTCCCAATAGTCATTTATAATCCCAGGATTGTATACCACGATTAAAATATATATTCTTTTCACTGCAAGTAAAGTCTTGATGAGATCACCTGTTTGATAAGATCACAAATGTACATCGTCAATGGATTTAGGGGAAAGTACATAATTGAAGGCTCTCGAAATTCAGCATTATTGTCAACATGACAGACTAGACTGAGATTACCATAAAATTTATATAAAATTCCAGAATGAATATATCCCATGCCCATGGGTGAAATAGAAACAAAATCATGACTATTTCATCAGACAACTGCGCCATTAATTAAGAATTTTGATACAATGTATAAATTATGCAATTAATATTCAACTAGTCAAACTTCTCCATTTCTCTTTTTTGATAGATAAACATTGAAACACGGAAATGATTAAAACTTTAATAATTAGCTGTTCAGATATCTCATATTCGTATCAATTTGAGTACCCATAGGGCCGATTCAAACAAGAAGTTATAAATATTAAGTTTTATTTGATTTCAGATACAATTTCTAATAAGAGACACAATTTCAAACTTATTTGGTTCTCATCAGTACTGTTTTAGAAACTCGATCCAACTCGGGGGCCAGTTCACTGAATTGGAAATCAGATCCCATCCTCATACCATTTCACCACCAGGTCACATAGAATATGATTGATCAACGAAAAAAAAATACCGTACGGCATTTTTTTCGTTGATGTTTTTCAAACCATTTTTGATTTTTCAATAAATTGATTGTTTTTTTAATCCTTACTAAATGACATGTTGAGTGTGAGCAGTACCCTTGTGACCATTACCGATAGAGGGACAAAATATCTTGTCGGATAAACTCTGACTATATATATAGACTTATTCTATTAAAAGATAAATTTCATTTTTAAAATTTTAAAATATTTAATAATTTGTATACTATTACATATCGTTTTACATTTACATCATTTTGCACATTAGTTTTCATGTGCCAAACAGAAACAAATATTTCTCTGTATACAATATACTTTTTAATCATTAATCAATTCCTTCAGTCGATAGTGATGTTGAGGATGTCTAAAATAATAAAATAAAAATGATAATTAAATTAATTTAAATAGTTGTGAGGAATAGGAGAAATGGAATGCGAACATTGAACGAAGAAAGTGGACTTTCAAGTAAGAATTGGAAAACAATAAAACAAAACTATTAAATAAAAAATAAAACCAAAGATTAGAACTAATTAATTAGTTATTGCTACAAATGAATTTAAAACACCGATAATGTGCACTACTATATAAAGAAAATAGGTACTTTTATTTTAATAGAGGAGAGTTAAATTTTGTAAGTGTTTCGCATAAATTGTAAATATTGAAGAGTATTATAACAGAAGCAACTTATTCTATCAAAGTTTCTACGAGTAATTAGTAGTAATCCATTTCAATTTGTTGTTCTACCCGTCGGATTGTAACAAGCATCTATTATTATTTATCCTTATAAAGTTACAGTGCAAAACACCCAATAGTGTTCAAAACCCTGAGGTCGAAGACGATGAGTACTTATTAATAAGTATGTAGAAATGAATTCATGACATTAAGGTATTATATAATGAGAGAGTTCAATAATTTTAATAGACGAAATTAGAGTTCTTTCATTGTATATATACCAATCATATACCAAACTGTCAACCAGGAGCCACAGATGTGGGAAATAACATATAATATCTCCCACATTTAGGTTACAGAGTTATAAAATAGTTTAAGGTCATCACCCATATATTAAATTTCTATTACATCTCAATTGTTTTCATTCTCAGTGAGCCATGACGATAGAAGAATCATCAATCAAAAGATAAATGAAAAAGAATCAAGAAAGCCGATCAAAATTAATGGAAATAACCTGAATCAGGCCTGATAACTGATTTATGGATTCCCTGAAAAATTCATACTGACGCTTGAGAAGTGATTTGACATCGTCTAATTCCTTGCGATACTCGCTGATCATCTGTTTCATTTTCCGCGTATCGCCATTGTTGAAAAATTCATTGCCGTTAATTTCGTTGGGTTTTTCTGATCAAATTTGGGATCAAATTAAATTTATGAATAGAATATAATAAATACGAACCACAACAGTTTTTGGTGACCATTTGAATTTGGTGTGAATAGTTCTTCAACAAATAGTCGATGATCTTTACCCCATATACCGACTCAACCCAGAGAAGCACATTGGAAATTTGCGAATCGATATCTGAATTGGACTGCTCCCTAAATGTGATGGAATAGTATCAATGTATTCCATAATAATTGAGGATGGTGAAGTCTTCGTCGGTGCCCGCAAAACCCCTGGTAATTTAATAAATATTGTTAGCAAATGAAATCTATGAAAAAAAATAAAGATACGTTTAGAGTAAAGAAGATTATTTTTCGTTTAGAATAGAATTTATCAATAGTTTTTTTTAATTCGTATCCAAAATCTAAATTTCAGTAACCTTCGACATATCCTACACTCCTCTAAACTACATCGTTTAAGATTTCCAATTCTTTATTAAATTCATATTTGATATATAGAAAAACAAGTATTTGATAAAAAACATGAATTAACAAAGCATCCTAGAACTTCGAGAGCTTTATTAGAAACTATCAAAGCTTATAAGGATCTTTTGACTAAAAGCGGATGTAACAAATGTTGGTTATTGAGTTGGTGATAAATTTAAATGTTTATCTGACTCCAAGTGTGTCTTTGACCGATCCACAAATAACACTTGACAACTGAAATCTTTATTGATAATCACAAATAAATTTTCACTTTACACTGACAATCAATTCAACACTCTGCTTGGTGACTATACAATGCTTATTACAACACTCGGTGAGGAATAGCACTTGCGTATAACACCGGATTAAAAGATCACAAATTACTGATTGGTTTATCAACTGGGACTTTGAGCTGGTTGTTTTCTTTGACCTTCTTCACAATTTTATTCAAATACTCAAGTAACTTCTTTTCGTTTAATTTTTCAACTAATTCTTTTCTTCAAATCTTCTCCAATAATTATTCTTCACAATTTTTTTCTTTACTATTATTTTCCACAAATCGTTTCTCCAATAACGTTTCGTACCACGTTGTCTAATATTTTTCCAATAATTTTATCTCTCGAGTTTGTCTCTAATTTTGTTCTACTTTCGTTTCTAATTCTGTTCTACCTTTGTTCTAATTTCTCGGTCAACTGTTCCGCTTTATATAGTCTGTTTTATTTGTGGCACTGGCGACAGATTCTGTTTTCCATTTTCCTTTTCCTCTACGTCAGCCTTATCTCTGACAGATATCAAGTTATTTTTCAATTTTCCTTTTTTGTTAAGCCGCCTTCTCCCGACCATTTCGCTATCTTTGACAAACTGTCAAGATACGGCTTTTTCCCCCTATTTTATTTTTCTGGAATTTGAAATTCCACCTTCATTTGTACTTAATTAAAATTGACCTTTGTTTTAATTTCTTGTTTGTTTTCTTTCATTTGATTTATCTTTCTCATTTTTAATTTCTTTTTATTTCCGTTTTCTTTTCTGAGTTCCCAAAG
The DNA here is from genome assembly GCA_959609185.1 of Schmidtea polychroa. NCBI lineage: Eukaryota > Metazoa > Platyhelminthes > Tricladida > Dugesiidae > Schmidtea > Schmidtea polychroa. The sequence goes on from CAUHTR010007811.1 coordinate 54,459, forward strand.
ATCGTCCCGTTTGTCATGGCGATCTTCCCTCCAGGTAATTTATTTATTTATTATGTTATTTATCATTTAGGTATCTTCAACACAAAATAAATAGGAATTGTTAAGTTATTCAAATGTTTCTTCTCTCATAATTATGGAAACGTTTTAACAATTTTAGTTATACATTCTATACTAAAAAAACGTTACTTTTCACTCAAATAGGTTAATGCAACACTGCAAGTTTTTAACTGAATAGATATCATGCAACTCTTTTGATTTCTCCGAATTTGTGGAGAATTTCAGTAATTTTATTGGTCAAAATGAATTTAGAATCAACTTTCCTGTTCGTGGAAATAATTTGAAAAGTTTTGTTTTTTCTAGTGGTTTAAAGAATTTGATAAAAATTTTTAATTTCATAATTAAAAGATCCGTTCAGTATAATTATCAGAGAACATAATAGGCAGTGAAAAAATGCCCAAAATGACATCGTTAAAAACAAAGCGCAATGTCATATCAAGAATGTGTAAAAATATTAAATAAATTTACAATTATTAATATCATTTATATCTTTTCATTTTGTAACTTGCTTCCTCCTCCTCCCGAAAATATTGTATTTTAGATTTGTAATTCCTTTTTTGTATGATGTTTTTAACCCTGAAAATATCAACAAATACAAAATCATTATTTGGGGGTATAAAATAAGGTGTCATCGACTCAACGACCAAATAACGCATGCTTGATCATAGGAAATGTTTCAAATATTAATAATATAAAAATCATAAATAAAATAAATCCACAAGAAAATCGTATGTGCCCAGATTGGGAAAATGGATTACAGAATAATTTTCGTGATATGGAAAATTAATAATATATAATTTTTTTGTATCATGTCGGCGTGGACTCAATTTTATCTGCTCTCAATAATTAATTTTATCTCCGAATCTGGTAGTTAATTTACACTTTATATTCAATATCCGCATGGAATTCATTTTTATTGCCTTTGATGAAATAGATTTATTATTATTATTATTTTATTTATCAAAAAACTTGACTATGAATCAGTAAATTATCAAAAAAACATCGATATATTTACTAATTCATAGTCAAGTTTTTTAATAAATACAATGTCAATTGGAAAGAAACCAGTGGTGAAAATTGAAAAAAGTTCTTATAATATATTAATATTATTATTATTTATAATTAAATAATAATAATATTATTTTTTTTATTATTTTTATAATTGCCAAAAAAAGATTAATAATAATAATAATAAGAACAAGAATAATAATATGTGCTTACCTATTTGAACTATACCCAGAATCGGCTGAGCTATTCAATATACAGGTATGGCCATCTTTGTCTTGATTGTCCAGTATCTCAATACCTGTTGCATTTGTGGCGTTAGCATTTTCTACCAAATCGACTTGCCGTTGAAGATTCAACTGATGGTTATGACAAAGATGTGCTTGAGTTGCGGCAGCCATTTGAGTTTGTAAATCAATTTTACCCAAATGCATGTGATGAGTGGCACTGTGCTGATCTCGCGGCAGAGTACTCGCTGCTACTGGAGTGATCTTTACGGGCTGCTGTCCTGAAGCGTGCATGGTTGAAAGTTGAGCTGCTAAAAGTTTCCTCTGTTCAAGCAATCTCTGTTGTTGTTGCTGTTGTTGCTGTTGTTGCTGTTGCTGTTGCTGTTGTTGTTGTTGTTGCTGCTGTTGTTGTTGTTGTTGTTGTTGTTGTTGTTGTTGTTGTTGTTGTTGTTGTTGTTGCACATGCATAGCTGTAAATATGAAATTAATGTAATTTATTCAACATAATATATATACACTTTAAAATGACCAAACAGTGCAAACATTTATTGTTTTAAAAATATAAAAATATAAGCATCTTAAATGCCGCTAAGACATTTGTGGAAGTTCACAATTTTCAATGATTGCGGAATTAGAGTAAGTACCCAAATGATGCTTATCCACGTTCGACTATTTAAGCTTACAGGAGTTGAGCATAGATCGCTATAGTTTCATCAAACCTCAAAAAACACGTGCAATATCTAAGTAAAAATAAATTGTTACAAGTTGATTATAAGAAGCCTATATCAGAAAATGTATATGCTTTAGCTTTTGATGTCACGAGAACATTTATATTTCCCAAATTTTTAAAATTAAATTTTATGTTTTTGCTTCTTCCTTAAACAAATCTGGGTTACATTCCCGATTAAAAAAATAAAAAAATAGTGAATTAGCTAAATATAAGGTGGTATTTATGTAAATCAGTGGAAATGAATATATGATATCGTTCAATCCCATTACAATGAAAATCATAAAAATAATAATTTTTCTGACAATGAAAAAAATTTTTAAATTTCTTTATTAGAAATCAAAACACAATTCGAGTAAATTATTTCCAGGGAAATCAATAAAAACAAAAATATTGATTATTTCCATGGAAATCAATAAAAACAAAAATATTGATTATTTCCATGGAAATCAATAAAAACAAAAAATATTGATTATTTCCATGGAAATCAATAAAAACAAAAATATTGATTATTTCCAAGGAAATCAATAAAAATGAACCATCGGTGGCATGTTCAGCAGTTACTGTTTCAACACTGGCACGAAATCAAAATTTCCATAAAATTTCAAATGAATTTTTACAAATATATATTATGAATAAATTTTGGAATCCGAATGGGTAATTAACTGAAGAGATATTGTTAAAATCAGTGGCAAAGCAGTCCGATGAAAAGGTAGATTAATTAAGTCATCTCTATATCATCATTGTGGGATTCTAGATCACTTCAATGCTGTTAATGAATGTCAATCACTGATTCGGTGGCTGTATTCAATGGAAGAAACGACTAATCTCACGATTTCGTTGCCTTCAGACCACTTTCCACCAGATTTCTCCACCGGTGAGCCTGCCATGTAGGTGTGTATTTGTCTGCAAGTGATGCCATGCAATTGTGTCGATGTGTGTATCCGTGAAGGTGTGCGTGGCAGTGAGGATCATTGAGTGTTTCGCTGCCCACATAGCTGATTGCATGTTTTGATCAATGAGGCAATTCTTATCGATTGAATTTATGAAAATTGAAGTTGTGGGTAAATTATGCAAAATCCATTTACCTCTTCGTCTTCCATTCCCAGCTCTTATTTCCTAGTTCAATAATGGATTTATGTTTGAGTTATATACAATTTCACGGAAATATTGATAGAATTAAAAATTCTGTTTCAAAGTGAATAAAACCAAAATTATTATTTTATTATTATTATTATTATTTACTAATATTATTTATTATTTTTTTAATATTATTTGTGTATTATATATTATTATCATTATTATAATTCTAATTATTATTTTTTATTATTATTACCAATTTTTCGTGTTATAAGCCACTGGCCTAGTGAATAAGCCACTACTTTCTACTAAGCCTTTTTTCAGATAACAAAAATATTTTGAAACTCTTGTAAAACAGTAGCTTATAACGGAAAAACAGGGTTATATTCGATGTCATTAGAACATTTTCTGGATTGTTTTCAGTTGGTAGACTTGAAGATAAAGACATAATCCTAAAAAAATTATTAATACCACAATAATGTTGAATTTTCAAATAACCTTTTACAACAAATTTTTATTTTCAAACTAAATATTAAAAAATTTTAATATTTGAAATTTTAATATAATTCTACAATTTTAAATATCGTTTTCCTTTTAATTTAATATTTAATATCAACAAAAATATCACTTTCAATAATAGAATATATTTTAAAGTTTTTTACTAAACACTGTATTTTTACTATTACAAAATTAAATGCTCAAAAATTTCTAACATTAAATATTTTACAATTACTTAATATTAAAAATTCATTAACAATTTTAATATTTACTAATTCAATTTATTTTAAATTGTTTTAACAAAATATTCGAAATATTCAATTCTAAGCTGAAAACCTCTTATAATTAATATTGTAATTATTTATTATTATTATTATTATTATTATTATTATTATTATTATTATTATTATTATTATTATTATTATTATTATTATTATTATTATTAATTAATTAATTTTAAGAATCAAATCAAAGAATTTAAAAAATTGAAGAATCATAATATAAAAGTTCGGAAAATCATATGAATGATTATTGTCCTCAAAATGAATGTAAAGGTTATATTTTTATTAGTCAGTTTCTACAGATCTCTAGGATATTTTGTGTGATTTTCATTACAATCTAATGCTCTTCAAATAAAATTTGTATCATATAAAGGATAAAGGGGTCTCATTTATATATCTTTAGAGCTTATATATTAAATTTTCATTGAGTCAATTATTCAATTGAAACGTTTTAAAGAATAAAATAGATGGAATGGATAAATTAAGTTGCCTTCTGCAAGTGGGATTGGCATATTCTCATGTATCCGCATGCTCCAAACTTATCCTGAGAGAATGTCAAATTCTTGTCGGAAATCAATCTTAGAGAAGCTCTACAAATCATATGAATATATTAAAATATATGGGGAAAAAGTTAAATTGATATATGAACAATATCACTGATAACATTGCAGGTTGCTGACCCGTCTATATTAGCATTTCTAGTAACAAAATTCATTCAATATCCTTCGAGATGAAGGATCGATCCAACAAATAGAATGAGTTGTTGAAAATAATTTACAGCACCTATAAAGTGCATAAAATCAATAATAATCGGCACTTTGAACTTAGAGAAAATGACTGCATTAAAATAAAGATACCATTAATAATTATGATGATATCAATTAATCGGAAGACAAATGTCAATTTGTATTATTACTATATAATTCAATAAAATAATTCATTAATATAAAAATAAAAAGATAATATAATTAGTGAATATTTATGATACCTCTGTGTAATTCTGACGGACATGTACATAACAGGTGCTGATTTGATACTGAACCGGACTGCAGTTGTTGCTGATGCTGATACAAATGCTGCTGATGGAGAAGTTTCTGTTGAATTATCGCCAAATCCCTTGGGTGAAGCTGAGATAACTGATTATGACTGACCAAGAGATTCGGGGGGATTAGATAGCTGACTGTATTTCCACTTTGATTCGGGGTCGTGTGATCTGGATTATGAACACTGTTCTCATTGTTACTACCCAAGGCTACATGATGCAGATAATTGTGGGTCTGATGTTGATGCAGATGTTGGGCTAACAGTTGCTGCTGTTGTTGCTGTTGAAGAGTAGAAGAGATTAAGGCGGGATTGGTTCCTAATTTGGCAGTCGTCGTCGTGCATTTATTTACTTCATTATTATGTGGTCTTGAGGCATCTTTCGGGGAATGTTTCGAGTTGAGCATTGCTAACTGCGCTTCATTCAAATAAATTGGAATTTGAACTGGCGTTTGTGATGTTGAGCTGATAGCTTTAGCAGTTTGGATTACTTTATTCCTTGGCAAGCATATTTTGTGCTGCGGGGAATTTTGACGGGGGACGGATGAAGTTGACTAGAAATAGATAACATGTAAAATATAATCGATGTAAAATAATAATAATAATAATAATAATAATAATAATAATAATAATAATAATAATAATAATAATAATAATAATAATAATAATAATAATAATAATAATAATAATAATAAATTAATAATAATAATGATTATAATAATAATTAATGACATAATTCATAATTTATGAATTCTGCTTCGTCTGACCAAATGACATTTTTCGTCGTTACAAAAAGAGAATTAATTGAAAAAGACTAAAATCACAGAATAAATGCAACCCATTAATGATCATTTGTTTGAATGAGGAGAGAATTGCACGATTTGATGCTCTGCCATTTAAGGTTATCAATTTCGAGACAATTCTAATGAAAACTAATTTTATTTTGAGTCTGGATCATCACTAAAATGATAGATGTGTTCGGTTTGCAAGCAACAGTGGAATCATTGCAAAGGCGACGAAATCTCATCACATAAAAATTATTAAAATCTACAAGACATTTTACATTCGACAATATTATGATAATTGTTTTTTATATAAATTGATGTCATTTTGTCTTTTACTGCACTGGTTTCATTTCAAACGTTTCCAAATGTGCAATTTTATTTTAAAACGTTTAGGAAAACTTACAATTGTACACAAATATAAATTAGTATAGAATCAATAAAAATCTGAATTAAAAACTGAATTAAAGTTAAAATAGATATATTTGTTTCAATAAAATATGAACATTTGTTTGTTAGGAAATATTAAAAAATTGTTTATTTTAAATAACTATAAATAATATTTTAAATGAAATTCTTGGACAAAATTGGCATCAAGTTAATTTCTAGTAAAGATTGAAATAAATATGTTATTTTGTCGATTAAAATTAAAGGCTATAATAAAATTATTAAAAATTAACATTTTTTAAACTTCGAGAACTTTGGAGAATTATATAATAATAATATTAATAATAATAATAATAATAATAATAATAATAATAATAATAATAATAATAATAATAATAATAATAATAATAATAATAATAATAATAATAATAATAAGAAGAAGAAGAAGAAGAAGAGTTTGAAGACTGCCTTTTTCAGTGACGAAAATTCGTGAGTATCAACAAACATCGATATATTACTGATTTATAGTCTTCAAACACTCTTTTTAATAAATTCAATGGAAAAAATAATCAGTGGTGAAATTGAAAGAAAAAAAAGTTCTTATAATGATAATAATAATAATAATAATAATAATAATAATAATAATAATAATAATAATAATAATAATAATAATAATAATAATAATAATAATAATAATAATAATTAGTAGAAAAGGAGAAATCGAAGAAAATAAAGAAGACCAACAACAAAAATAATAGCAATAACTTAACTTATGATGAGATTCCAGTTAAAAATGTGACGATTAGTCAAATCTTCAATGTTGGAATTTACTCAAATATTAGTAAAGAAACGTAATAAAACCTCTAAGCCCCTAATCGTATTTCCAATTCTCAGAAATGTTCAAGAATCAAACCAATACATATGAAATTTATTTTTAGTGAACAAATATTTGTAAGAATTCCTAAACTAGAAAAACCTAATAAAATAATTCCCTGTAAGAATTATTTAATTAAATTTTCCTCGTTAATTAATTAAACAAACAAATATTTCATATGACAAACAAATGCAGTTCATCAAGGAAATTGTCGAGTTTTGGCAGGGAATTCTTGATTATCTATGGCGATGGTGTTGATGATGACGGATTTCTTATTTACTGAGTCAAATATTTTGAATTTGGCACATTATTGTTCTGATCAATTGCTAAAATTGTCAACTAACGTCAACGATGCTGAGACTAAACTCTTGGTGGATAACTTCCATGTGAACATGTATCAACCCTACTACTGTCAATACTGAAATGACAAAATAATTCTGTGCTTTATCAAAGGTAACTTTTACAGGTTTCACAATTTCGACTTCTTATGTTTTTACATAATTTTTCTGTCAGAAAGTCAGACATCCTCTTCATGAAAATCACAAAGTAAGTGTCGGGTTGTTCATTTAAAATCGTTAATTCAAAAACATTTTTCAACGTGACAAAACCGTAGAAAACCAGAAGCCTTTATTCTAATATCATATAAATTAATGAAAGAAAACATAAAATGATTTATTGAGCTTTAAGAAAGTCTATCAATATATGGTTAACCCCATAACACACCAACAAAAAATCTAGACATCAGTTGTTTTTCCGCTAATTTCTTTTAATTTTTATTTTATGTTTACATAAAAGAACATTAACAAGTTTTATTAAAGAAAACAAAAAACCGATGTGTTTCAACAAACCGATAGTGATTTTTCTCGACTGAAAGGAAATTAGGTGCAAAATTGTCTAGTGAATATATTCGGTTGTAATTATATGTGAAATCAAAGTTCAAGCTGGTAGGTATTAACTGGGATACGTGGAAAAGATTCAGTTTCTTGTGCCCGTGTAAACTCAATTGAATGCGTCGTGAAGTTAATAAGTTTCCTGTGAACCGCGAATTTACTCGTTATCATGTATTTTAACAGCAAGTAATCACATTAGATAGCCTCGATTGACTACATACAGTTGAAAGTGCAGAAAGCTTGAAATATATTTTATAAAAAACATTAGAAAAATTCAATTTCCTTTAAGAAGATTATTCATAAAGGGGATAGGGACAATAATTTGGGATTGCCGACAAATGTATTAAGATATGGTGAAGCATACTGTTTTCCTAATTTGCTAATATATTCAATATTATCTGAAACCAATCCATTTTGGAAATATAATATTAATAAAAATAGAAAAATTATGAAAATAAAACAGTTAAATGTGATTAGATGCTCTGCTAAACGGATTCTTCATATTGGGATAATGAAGGATTTAGCTCTTTTTTGATTCCCTTTCTCATTTTACCTTACTTAAGGGTATTTTCTGAATTTATTACTCTCTCGATATAATACTTTTTACCTACTCAACAATTGACTGGTTTTGTTAATTTGATATGAGTTTTATGGCCGTCAATAGCTTCAATCATATAATAATTCTTTTTCTTTGACAATTTCCATTAATTATACTCTCTTGAATATCTCCTTTGTATACTATTGTTAAATTAATTAAAATTAGTTTTTTAAAAATTTATTTAGTAATGATTATTTTGTGCTTTCTACTTCTTCTTCAATTTATTCTACAGACATTTTTAGGATTTAAAATTTTTCTACTCATTTTTCTTTCTTAAATTATATTTCCTTATTTTTGGCAACAATACAATGCTTAATTAAATACTCAAAGCAAAAGAGGCAGTATTAGGTTAGTACTTACAGAATGAGGTAAGACGGACTGTAGGTTTTCAAGTATTTTCATGTTTTCACACAAAAATAAAATTTAAATTTTCGTTCTCTGTGTTATCTCTAGAGTCGTTTGTAATCAGATATAAAATCTTCATATTGTTCATAATTATGCGCGTGAATTTACTATATATTAATAAATTATAGTAAAAAAATTTCTAACAAACTATTATATTTCTATTAAAATTTTGTAAAAAAATTCACAAAATTAAAACAAACAAACGGAATTTTATCTGTTGAACACGTTAGAAAATAATTTCCTCACATTAAGTTGATTACACGGCTAGAATGCATGATCCAGTGGCAAATACTGTAAAAACAACTGATACAAAAGTTCATATTTTCACCTTCTTTCAACCTGAATAAAATGTCTTCACAGTTTTGGGTTAGGGATTTCTGCCTGAATGACTTTATCAATAAAATTATGTCATTTGATTTATCGAATTATTCAACTTTCACTTTTTGATGTTCCGTTGGTAAAAACGATTTTCTGATAACTATTTATTATTATTATTATTATTATTATTATTATTATTATTATTATTATTATTATTATTATTATTATTATTATTATTATTATTTTGGTGAATTATTTTTATTTTCATACAAAATTTTAATTATAAATTAAAAAATGCTATGCAAATATAAATTCTAAAAATCGAAATTTCATGGAAGATCAAATAATTGATGGATTTATGGAATTATGGATATGTCTTGATACATTGTATTACAATTGTGTATTGTATGAATAATTTATACACAGGATATATTGAAATATGCAAATAAATTTTGCCCAATACTACAACATGTCGAATTTTTTAATGACTGTCAAATGTAACAATGTTATTTGTTGCCAGTTCCCAATTCCGCCAGAAAAAACAGGCAGAATTATTTTAAATACTTCCTAAAATTGGTAATAATAGTGACAGACACAATATAAATTAAAGAGAATTTGTAACAAAAATTCCCATAAAAAGTTTGAAATTAAAATTATTTTAACAAAAAACAGATATTTTCAATAAAATACCTACTATACAAATAATAATATTAATAATATTAATATTACTAATAATAATAATAATAATAATAATAATAATAATAATAATAATAATAATAATAATAATAATAATAATAATAATAATAATAATGCAAATATCGCCTACATTTCCTGTTTGCTCAATTGTAATTCGATTTTTATTCATCTCTGATCCTGAGAAAGACTGCGATATGGTATTTGTTACTGGTTTCGATAATACACTATCCAAGGAGCCACATTGACAAGAAGACTTGGAAAAAGAATTGCTGGAATTACTCGAATATTCACAAAGAATCACGCTTTCTGATGGAATTATTCTGGAAATAGATATAACTAATTTCACAATGTAATTTGCATTTATTAATTTATTAATCGAGATCTTGAAAATACTTATAAATTTTATCCCATATTAATAGTTGTTTATTAATTCTCTAACTAATGCGTCATTTATCTGAGAAATTCAATTATCAAAGTTAATTTTTAGATAAATAAATAAATTATAAATTTCCAAAATGTCCGTGAGTTGAATTTAATTCACATAAAATACAAGAAAAGTGTGAAAGTCAGTACAAAGGATATCTATCTTTATGACGTTATCCGTTTAAACACAGGAAAATGCGTTGTGTTCTTCCAGTAGTATAAGCGGATTTGAAATGATACCATCTACTATCCTTGAATACGAATGTCAACTTTATTTTCCATCTATTGAATCTGTTGAACAACTTCTTAAAAAATTAGTAACCCACAGAGAAGTCAAACGTGCCAGTTATTCTTGTAAACTATAAATAGCAGTAAACGACAGAATAAATAAAATACAAAATGAACATAAAAATAGCAGCATTAGCCATCGTACAAAAACATTAGCAAGTTGGTTTTTCCTTCATTAAAGTATAGCCTTAGTACAGTGTTTCCCAAAGTGTGGGTCGTGACCCGGCACCGGATTCCAGAAAATTTGTAAAATCTCGTACCAGGACGCGGTCAAAAAAATTTGGGAAACGCTGGCCTATTAGAAATATTTCGAGCAAAAATCAAATAACTGCCAAAACATTTCAGCTTCGATTTCGAAATATTTGCAGCTTTAGTGTAGACCTTCAAAAGAAGTCTGGTGCATTCCATATCCATGAATTTTAAATTCCAGATTTATAAATGCTGAACAGAATTAATGTAAGTTGTCTAATTTAGCGATACAGAAAATATCATCCTGAAATATATCCTATTCGCAACATAATTTATATGTTGCTTTGGAAATGTAATATAATTAAAATTTAAGGGACTGATAAGAAAATTATACAGAAATCTAACTACAGGAGGGGTTATAGTTTGGCATTATGTTGCCATATTCTTTGGATCTAGGGGAGAAGCATGGAAAGTTAAAATATTTAGACGCAAAACATTTTGATTAAGATTATGCAGTTTTCTCTTCAAATTCAACGGCCTTGATCTGCAATGAGATATTAAAATTTACATTAAACTTCGTTAAAAAAATAAACCATAAAAACATGGTTTTTGAAACTCTCTATATTTCACTCTCTTGATTTTAACATATTTTCGATATAATTACATTATCGCTTTAACCCGAAGTTAATGAAAGGGTAAGAATTTATATTGAAATAAGGAAATAACACTAGATTTGACTTATCAATATTTTTAAAATTTAAAAATCCTGTGTTCTCATCAGCGAATCTAATTGCCAAATTTCAGCTCAATCCGATCACGGAAAGTAGGTTAATTTTACCTCACGGCACGATCAATAAATCAAATGCAAAGTTAATATAGAGAGTAAAAATCAAGCGAGATTTTGGAAATTTCCAAATTACACCTATATTAATTCATTCAAAAAAGAATTATTAAACATACTCGAAATATCGATAAAATAATAGTTTCCGCTATGAAATTATACGGTTTGAAGAGAAATAAAGCAGATTAATATAGAACTAAATGAAAACTGTTTGAAGAATTTGGTGGTGAACAACAAGGACCCTCAACCCATCAGTTGACAATTTTTTAATAATAACCAAATATTGCGGTTGGTAACAAGACCAACGCCTCATTTTTAAGACAAGAGCTTGATCCACCATTACGGTTTGGAATCATTAACGAAAGCACATGGATCAATATTTCGACAATTTACTATTATAATTACTATTTATTATTACTACTATTATTATTTTAGGTTAAAATCCTGATCACCCTAATTGCAATATTGATGTATTTGTAATAGTTAATATTTATTCATCTTAAAATTTCTTAAAATTTTGATTGGTTGCTCTTCACTCAAATATTAAAACTTTAAAAAATTGCATTTTATTATTTTATTAGTTTTGATTGCATCCATATTTTCTACTTTCATAACACTAAATTTAGAATAAAATTTTATTCAATTACAAATAATAATCATCACAACATTATTATTAATAATAATAATAGTAATAATAATAATAATAATAATAATAATAATAATAATAATAATAATAATAATAATAATAATAATAATAATAATAATTATAAGATAACGCCAATCAAACATTTTTTTCACGATTAATTTCGACAGTTTTCCTGTCATCATCAGGTGGGATATAATACTCATTAAATAAAGGATTTTAAACAAATTTAATTATATATAAAAATTTTTTTTTTTTATTTTATAAAAATATTATTTTTTAAAAACTTTAACATTTAAAATTTAATTTAATAATTTAAAAATTTAAAAATTTTTTATCAATTATTTAATTTAACACAACAATCAATACATACAATACACAAAAGCTTATTTAAAAACACTCAACACACAAGTATTTACAGCATTCTGCACATTAATTTTCGGATTCAATGATTTTATCAACAACGCCTCACAAATCACACGTTCCCAATAATTATCGAAGTTTTTTAATAAAATTTTAAAATCAGACATACCTATTTTAATCTTACAGCCCTTATTGTGCTCACCAATATGGGTCAAAGACTTCGGTCTACAATGTTCTCGAGCTCGAATACAGAGATGACGGGAAGTCTCTCCAATGTATGTGGCATTACACCCATTACATGTAAACTGATAAACGAGATCGGAACACAATTCAACCGGAGTCTTTGACTTATTAATAAACATATTGCGTACTTTCCATGAAGTTGACACTATCCTATAGTTCAAATTCCCTAACTGCTTTCTTATCTTCACTTTATAATCCTTAAAACCTTCAACTTCATGGAAAGTACGCAATATGTTTATTAATAAGTCAAAGACTCCGGTTGAATTGTGTTCCGATCTCGTTTATCAGTTTACATGTAATGGGTGTAATGCCACATACATTGGAGAGACTTCCCGTCATCTCTGTATTCGAGCTCGAGAACATTGTAGACCGAAGTCTTTGACCCATATTGGTGAGCACAATAAGGGCTGTAAGATTAAAATAGGTATGTCTGATTTTAAAATTTTATTAAAAAACTTCGATAATTATTGGGAACGTGTGATTTGTGAGGCGTTGTTGATAAAATCATTGAATCCGAAAATTAATGTGCAGAATGCTGTAAATACTTGTGTGTTGAGTGTTTTTAAATAAGCTTTTGTGTATTGTATGTATTGATTGTTGTGTTAAATTAAATAATTGATAAAAAATTTTTAAATTTTTAAATTATTAAATTAAATTTTAAATGTTAAAGTTTTTAAAAAATAATATTTTTATAAAATAAAAAAAAAATTTTTATATATAATTAAATTTGTTTAAAATCCTTTATTTAATGAGTATTATATCCCACCTGATGATGACAGGAAAACTGTCGAAATTAATCGTGAAAAAAATGTTTGATTGGCGTTATCTTATAATTAAATCATTGCCATGTATGTTTAACTATTTATTCAATAATAATAATATTATTATTATTATTATTATTATTATTATTATTATTATTATTATTATTATTATTATTATTATTATTATTATTATTATTATTATTATTATTATTATTATTATTGAATAAATAGTTAAACATACATGGTAATGATTTAATTATAAGATAACGCCAATCAAACATTCTTTTCACAATTAATTTCGACAGTCATCATCAGGTGGGATATAATAACTCATTAAATTAAGGATTTTAAACAAATTTAATTATATATAAAAAAGTTTTTTCATTTTATAAAAAAATATATTATTTTTTGAAAATTTTAACATTTAAAATTTAATTTAATAATTTAAAAAATTTTTATTAATTATTTAATTTAACACAACAATCAATACATACAATACACAAAAGCTTATTTAAAAACTTATTTAAAAACACTCAAGACACAAGTATTTACTGCATTCTGCACATTAATTTTCGGATTCAATGATTTTATCAACAACGCCTCACAAATCACACGTTCCCAATAATTATCAAAATTTTTTAATAAAATTTTAAAATCAGACATACCTATTTTAATCTTACAGCCCTTATTGTGCTCACCAATATGGTTCAAAGCCTTCGGTCTACAATGTTCTCGAGCTCGCATACAGAGATGACGGGAAGTCTCTCCAATGTATGTGGCATTACACCAGTTACATGTAAACTGATAAACGAGATCGGAACACAATTCAACCGGAGTTTTTGACTTATTAATAAACATATTGCGTACTTTCCATGAAGTTGACACTATCCTATAGTTTAAATTCCCTAACTGATTTCTTATCTTCCCTTTATAATCCTTAAAACCTTCTGAGTACGGCAATACTAACACAAATTTAGGCTCCTCATCCTTGCTCACACTATTTAATTTATTTAACTCATCAGACTCACACATCTCATCAACATCACACCCAGATTTTCTCAAACATGGATCCTTAGGATTTTTAATAAATTTGTCAACAGTCTCTTTCACCATAATTACTAAAAAGGATTTTGAATAACCGTTCTTCATTAACAATTCAACCAATATGTCAACACTTTTTACTGAATTTTTAAAAGTAGAAGACAAAGACCATGCACGATAAATCAAACCCTTCGCCATATTTCTTTTATACTTGAATTCACAAAAACTTTCGGAAGAAGTATAGAGACCAGTATCAGTTGGTTTTCTATAAATCTCTGTCTCATAGTGTTTCTCTTTACGTTGTATTAACAGATCCAAGAAAGCAAGCGATGATTTTTTCTCCGTTTCACATGTGAATACAATGTTTTTATGTAGGCTATTCATATAATGCAAAAACGGGTCAACATGCCTCTGATTTTCAAATATAAGAAAAATATCATCCACATACCGTTTATAAACAGTGGGTTTCATACCTTGGAAAGATGCAATTTTCTTTTCTAAGCTTGTTAAAAAAATTGAAGCCATCGTTGGTGCTAAAGGACAACCCATAGCAACTCCATCTATTTGTTGATACCATTCATTATTGAAAAGAAAATTGATTTTTGAAGTTGCAAATACAAGAAGTTCACGAAATGCTGTTCTATCCAAAATATGATGTTCAGAAATATTTTCATTCCATAACAAGCAACATAATTCAATTGTTTCAACCAATGGTACATTAGTAAACAGACTACAAACATCAAACGAAACCATAATTTCATCCATACTTTGTCTATCATATTGTGCAATGCAGGAAACAAATTCAAAACTATCTTTACATTCAAATTCTGATCGTATTAATGGTTTCAATAATCCATCCAAAAATTTGGCTATTTTATACTGGGCAGTGCCAATCATGGATAAAACAGGTCTCATAAGCACGCCATCTTTATGGATTTTTGGAAGCCCATACATTTTTGCTGGTTGTGATCCCATTGGGCGAGTAGATTTAAACAACTCTTCATCAATTTGCTTATTTTTAATTAATTTATTCAGTATTTCTTTCAACAAATTTTCATTAGTGTGAGCAAGGATGATGAGCCTAAATTTGTGTTAGTATTGCCGTACTCAGAAGGTTTTAAGGATTATAAAGTGAAGATAAGAAAGCAGTTAGGGAATTTAAACTATAGGATAGTGTCAACTTCATGGAAAGTACGCAATATGTTTATTAATAAGTCAAAAACTCCGGTTGAATTGTGTTCCGATCTCGTTTATCAGTTTACATGTAACTGGTGTAATGCCACATACATTGGAGAGACTTCCCGTCATCTCTGTATGCGAGCTCGAGAACATTGTAGACCGAAGGCTTTGAACCATATTGGTGAGCACAATAAGGGCTGTAAGGATTAAAATAGGTATGTCTGATTTTAAAATTTTATTAAAAATTTTTGATAATTATTGGGAACGTGTGATTTGTAAGGCGTTGTTGATAAAATCATTGAAAAAAATGAAAAAACTTTTTTTTATATATAATTAAATTTGTTTAAAATCCTTAATTTAATGATGACAGGAAAATTGTCGAAATTAATCGTGAAAAGAATGTTTGATTGGCGTTATCTTATAATAATAATATTATTATTATTATTATTATTATTATTATTATTATTATTATTATTATTATTATTATTATTATTATTATTATTATTATTATTGAAGTGTAAGACAATCGACAAAAAAATATTTTACACCATTACTTTATAAGTTAAAATTTCTAAAGGTAATCGGATGCACTTGTAAACAGTTTCTGTGTATCAACTAATATTTTAGTCCACAGATGTGATTATGATTTTTAATACGACATGTTTACAAGTTTACAGATTTTCTGTGACCAAGCTAATAAGCAAGTAATGTGATTTTCAATGTACCAGGAAAAATATGCACTAAAGCTAAATAAGCAATATCTTCGCGTGTCTCCTGCCTAGTACTTATGAAAGTCAAAAGCTCGAAACTAGTCTACTATTGGGATTTGCACTGAGTATCACAAAGCTTGTGCTGTTTATAATAGTAATAAGGGGCCATCCATATATTATGTACGCAAAAAAACCACGAATTTTGACACCCCCTCTCCCCCTGTTGCATCTCGTACATTTTCACCTCCCCCAATGCGTACGTTGCTCGGCGGTCCCAACCCGTGTATTAAAATGCATTAAATATAAACATTTAAAACAATTTCTTTTTAATATAAAATGTATAATATACAGATAAACCCATTTAGTTGTTACTGTAATGGTTGTAGATGCGTCTTACGGATGTAATAATTATGTGAGTCAATTAAAAACTATAAAACCCGACTAATTACCAATCTAATCATAATTGTTCATAGAAGTGTATACACAAAGATATCCTATAACCTAAACTGAATATAATTTAATACAATGAATAACATAAACTAAAAATTGCGCATTGCAGTTTATTCCTTTAACCATCCTCCGTTTCTAATCCCGTTTGCAACCACTCGAATAAATTCTGAATGACTGGCATCGCGCTGTTCTGCATTTCACTGACAAATGGCATCAGAACCACATCATCATCAGCTTCGATAACAGGTGGTGCAATGGTATGCACATCTTCATGAATGATTCTGTGTCGCTTTAAGCTGGCCTGTGATGCATGATATATCCCGCATTCGGGACAAATTCTTTTTTCCTGCTCGGTTTTGGAAATTGATGGACAGTATGTGTCAAACGGAGAGTCTAGAGGCACCTTAGATGATACAAATCCCACTCTTTGTGCGAGAGAACTATAATATGGCTTACTAAGTGCAGTTATCATACTTGCTTCTGGAACACACAACCCTTCGTTCGAATGCGCTAGTGGGAAGAAAACGCTGTGGGAAATAAGTTTTCCATGAACTACGCCATGGTTGGCAACAGTTACGTTCGTCGCATCTGATAATTTGCATGAAGTACTGGCTCTGTCTAACATGAAATGCTACCCACTTCGGACAAATTTCATCATGTATTGTGGCTATATCATTTGGAGATATATATTCAGCGGATACTTTATGATTGTCAATCATTAACTCCGACCATATTTCTGCAAGAGTTGTTCCGGCCCTCTCAAAATTTGGCTTCTCTTTTTCGGTATCTACTGCCGCTAAACCCAGAGGTATCTTTGCTTTGTAATCCATGCTTATAAAACAACATGCTCTTTCCCCAAACATCCCACATATTTCATCCAGGTAGGCCATGGATGCGAACGCGAAGGCTGCATCTTGATGACGTTCATGGGCGCTGTTTTCGGCCCGGATCAGCTTAACGGGCACAGTAATTATATGCCGTTTTCCTTCAAGTGACGACGATTTTCTAGGCAAGAGTCTGAGATACGTTGCTGATCGTGATATGTTGTATCCTTGTGTTGGTAGTGATTTTTGTAAATCATCCAAAGTTTTGCATGATCTCAATTCTTCAGAACGACGACGATCACTGGCTGCAGCCCCGATTGAGGCGATTCTGACTATTGCATCTAATAGATCTGACTGATCTACTGTTATTGCTGGTTTACCGACCCTATCGTGTGTAAACTTGCGGAGCTTTTCCCCCAAATGTGGCATTTCGACTGCTATTTCCTGTATTGTGTTTTTGATTTCTCTGCGACGCTTGCGTTGGCGATCAGCTTCATCTTCCAATCTTTTCAGTTGTTGTTTTTTCTTTTTAATATCAAACTCAACTGTATTCATTTTCAATTTCAAATCTTCAGTCATCAATCCGGCATCTCTTATTCTAATCAAAGCTAAAATTTGTGCATTAAGTTGTGAGATGTCTATAGTTAGGCTCTTTTGTTTAGGCGCTTCTGCTGCGTGCTTATTTTTTGCCACTGTCTCAACAGTACATATTTTAGTACGTTCGTCCGCAACAAAAGCCGATGCCTTGTCTGTTGATGGGGGTACAACTGTCTCCTCAACAATTGAAGTAGAGCCATTTTCGACTTTTCTGCTAGAATCAGTAGATACTGGCGGTTTTTGGGTACTGGGACGAGCCCAAAATGCCATTAGGGTGCTCTTCTGTCGCAACGAATTTCTCAAGATGTCATTCATTACCGAATCATAATTTTTATCACCATTTTTAATCGCCCCCCACAAACGATTTGCTTCCTTCTGCTGGGATTTTTTCGTATTCTGAGGCATGGAATTGCACACGGCAGCATACAGTCGGTTGTATCGATAAGTGTTATCCATTGGGGGAAAACTAATTGAATATATTTAATATAATTTTACGGAGCAAGAAGATTGATATACTTTTTGATTGGTTAGTTTTTAATAATACGTAAATGGCACATCAAGAACATATTGGTATTATTAAAAACTAAAACTATTAAATCAAAAAACATCTCAATCTTTTAAAATTAAATTAGTACCAATAGTAAATAAATTCGCATCAATGTTGAATAAAATAGGAAATCACTAAATTTCAAATAATATTGCATTTATACAAGCCTTGCTCTCGACTATATTAAAATATTAAGACTGTAATATTGAGAATTCCATGCGTAGCAGTGACAGTATACATGTCGCCTAGGGTCATGTGATAATGCACAGCCCATGCGGTAACCTATTATATATAAAGGTTTCATATGGGAGTATTATAACAAATCATTTTATTTTATTCCTTCGCATGCCTTTGTTGGAACACCCTCCTGCATTCGCACCCGTACGCAAAACATTCACTCGGAACACACACCCCCCTCCCCCCTCGGTGCGTACGTAATATATGGATGACCCCTAATAATAATATTATTATTATAGTCTTCTAATATAGTTTCTATTTAAACAAATCAAGGCTAAGTTTTGATATCAAAAAACATGAAAATTAAAATAATTTTCCCAATATTCAATTTTTAAAGTTTTTAAATTTCACTTTTCATTTTCATGTTTTAAAAGATTTCAATAAAATGTTTTCACTTATTTCATTTTTAAATTCTAAATCCTCACAATTTCAAATATTTTCCTGAAAAAAAATATTTTGTAATTTCTAAATTTTGATAACTTTAATATCAACTGCATATGATAACTGTTGATTTGTACATTTGTTTTTCATTGTAAATGAAAATCTTTCGATAGAAAATCATGAGTAAAAGAATAACATATATTAGTGAAAGGGTAGGAATAAACTGGTGAAAATACAGATGAAATAAAAATTCAATATATAACAGGAAAAGAATGACAAAAATGCAAATCCCTACTCTGTGTTGCCTAATTGTACAAATTCCTGTCGGGTACAATCAAGCATATACAAAATCTGGCTATTGTCGTCTATCTGAGTATGGTTTGGTGGAGGGAATACCAGATTAAAAACCAACTTCAATACTGAGGTTGTTAATGGCTGCTGATCTGGGAATCTCACTCGTCTGGTTGCTCCGTGGCAAATAAGAATTACGGATTCTAAAATAAAAAATAGTTATCATAGTTCTCCTTCAAAAGTATGACAAGAAATGAAATAGATTAAGATCGATGTATATTTAAATCAATTAAATTATAAGAACTTTTTTTCAAATTTCGCCACTGATTTCTTTTCAATTGTCATTGTATTTATTAATTTTATCAATTAATTTATTGATTTTTATAAAAACCCGTTCAATAACATCCAGTAGTCTTTTGTCTGTCGGTGAATTTTATTTAATTTCTTTACAACCCAATAATTTGTGAATTAAAGGGAAATTTTAATTAGACTGACTGAGCGCAGAATATAATTGGCCAATTTATGGGAAGGAATCACAGGGAAAATAACTGATTCGGTTTTCATAATTTCGAATTTTAAACATTGGCATCAATAAAATTTGTTTACTGATGAAAAATCAATTAATTATTAATATTTTTTTATTATTATTTTCATTATTATGATTAATAACGAAATGACAATTTTATAAATTTTATCAAGATGAAGTGAAACAAAAGATTAGGTTTCATTTATAAATAATGAGTTATTTTATCTCAGTCTAAAACTTTTGTCTAGAATTTGATGTGTTCTAAGATATTTGTAATTTTATTTTTATCTTTATTTTAGTAATAATATTATTCTAATAATAATAATAATAATAATAATAATAATAATAATAATAATAATAATAATAATAATAATAATAATAATAATAATAATAATAATAATAATAATAATAATAATAATAATAATAATAATAATAATAATAATAATAATAATAATAATAATAATAATAATAATAATAATAATAATAATTGTAAAGATAATATGTAATTTAATTAAATATAATTTCTAATTTAATAATTAATTATTATTAAATATTAATTAATATGTAATTATTTATATATAGTTTTAAATACTGTATTTTAGCTAATGCATATAAATATTTTATTGTAAATTATATATATCGAATCCATAGTTATTATTATTATTATTATTATTATTATTATTATTATTATTATTATTATTATTATTATTGTTGTTGTGGTTATTAATTTATTATTGTTTTAGAAATTACCAAATTAAAAAATGAATGTGTAAATAAAGTTCAATTTAAACTATCCATAATAATAATAATAATAATAATAATAATAATAATAATAATAATAATAATAATAATAATAATAATAATAATAATAATAATAATGGCATTAAAACAAAATTGTACCATTGAAAATATCATTAATATGTGTTTTATAATCCTAATCATAGAGTTTAGTAATTTATTTTCCAATAAAAATAATTTTCACAGCCAACATCAAAGCATTAGAGTTGTGAAGGCGAACGGAGAAATCAAAATGTGCACAAAATTGCCACCATTAAAAGTGGTTAGTCATAAAATTTGATGAATTTTACGAAACTTGATCCTTCAACTGATCGACATTGGATACTGCATTGCCAGACGTTGACTCATTTTCAGTTTCACTCCCACCAGATTCTTATATTTTCCGATCAACATTTTTCCAAATATTGATTTAATTATAATAATCTATTCAATCTTTTCATTTTATTAATTAATATTTAAAATTTAAAATGTAAAGAATTAATTGCAATTTCAATGGTTTTTAACTTTTTTACTCGTAATTTCACAATTTCCAACTTGTGTTTATAAATGATTAGTTTGATACTTAACATTTGTAAAAGTTGCGGACGTTTGAGGAAAGTGTTTATAAATATTGCTATATCAACAGTTTCAAGAAATTATTCTTTAGAAACCTTGGAGAGATCTGCAGAGACCTTTTTCCTTATAGTAACCTCAGATTTAATGTGAAAAATAATAATCTTAGATTTCATTTAGTCTCCAAGTTTTAATGTGCCCTTTATTGCAGAAAATGAATAAAACATGGAGTTATTAAAAATCAAATCAATGAAAATATTTCAGATGTGGAAATGTCAGACAAATAAAAAATGAAAAACTTATTGGTTCAATGAACGTAAAAATTAAATAAATTCACAAAGTGTTAAACTCGTTTAGCCTGCACCTAACACTTTTTTTATTTCGCCTAAATATCCCAAAGTTGATTTCCTACGGGGTGAAACTCAGGAGACAATCTGTCAAACTCGACAAAACTCAAATGACTATCCGCAACAAAAATAGTTGAATAAATGAAAAGTTTAAACTGCAAATAAAATTTTACTAGTGAAATTTTCTCGTTTCAAATCAATATTTACTGTAAAAACTATTTCCAGATGCGTGATTCCCAGAAGATTTCAGATCGAAAAATTCTGTTCAAATACAACCACCACCACCATCACCATCACCATCATCAGCAGCCAGTACTGACTCAGAGGCCACACAGGATAAAGCTGTGCCTCAACAAATCTCTCGACCAATCGATATCATCATTGAAATTGTTTCTTGGAGTTTTGAATTCTATAGATTTAGATTTCGTAGAGTTATCTATGAAGGCAACTGTAAACTGTGACAAGCACCAGCATGACTGGGTAGAAATATCGAGCAATGAATACAATTCGAATCCCAGCTCTAATTGAGATGATAATAGTTAAGAGGAATTTGGGGAACAATTTATTTGACTTTTTCTTCCATCAATACGACAGCTGTTTCATTCTCTATTCAAAGGAATTACCAGTTTTTTTGAGATTTACATCTCTTGAGAGTTACTAATGTATTCCCATTTGTACAATGAATGTTAATAAAAAGGTACCATATTTGGTCAAATAATCTAAGTAAGCTTCCTAGGAAAACGCCCAAAGTTACTGAAAATAAACAAGCTAATTGCGTCTTCAGTAGATCGAATTCAAAACGGTAATTCCTTGAAATAATAAGTGATTTATACTGTTTATTATGATTCGAATTTACTTACAAAAATTCCTAGCAATGGGTTCACTCTGATTCATACAGAAGTAAGACTAGAGACAATTCCCATTATTTCATTTATACTCGATTAGATACAAACTTAATAGGGTTTTACCCCCTGTGAATTAATCACGTAAATTTAATAAATTTTCAAATTTGTTGATAAGATGCGTTTGTGAATTCAAGTTTCAGGTAGCAATACCAATTATCTGTTAAATCTAATTTTTTTCTTTCCGTACAAAATTATTGCAATAATTCATTTAATCTCCCCTCCTAAATGTTTTATCCTTTACACCACACCTGGGTTTCATTAATCAGAAAAATTCGATTTATTTACTCGTTTAGAATGTTGCCTACACCAAGCTTACTGGATATAAATAAAAAATGGTTACACCTTAAAACAGTTCTGATTGTTATCTTAAAAACCGTTCGGTGCGAGAATATGTTTCAAGTTTAGTACTACTCGAAAGGGTTCTTAAATTATCGACCTCACAGAATGGTCCAGAGAAAATATTTCATTGGTTCAAACAATGGATAAAGAATCATAAAAGCTGAGTTTTTCAACCTAAATTATAGTTATTGTGCAAATGTGATGCCAGAGAAATGGGAAATATTCAGAGAATCTCATTAATGGGATTGTAACTAAACCTGTATCAATAGGCCTAACCATTCAAATCAACTAACATTATAATTCATTGGTAATTCCTGCTGGAAATGTTCCGGATTTGACGACAATATTCTTTCATTGTACGCCTTCATTATATTCATCAGTTTATTTATTCACCATTTCAAAATTTATTTACTATTATTAAAATGCATATTTATACTTAACCATTAAACAAAAAAATCAGAATAAATGATTAATTGTAATTTGTTTAAATTACTCACATTTATTAAATGTAATTATTAACTATATCGATTTTATTTAAAATTATATTTTTCATAATTTTAAATATTAGTTGTGCTCTAAAACAGTGTTTCTCAAACTATGGGTCGCGACCCATTTTTGGGTCGCGAAAGAATTTTTGGTGGGTCGCGATGACTAGAATAACTAGAGTTAAATAGAGTTATTCTCATTAAATAAACATTTATTTTAAAATTAATCTTTGTCATGTGGGTCGCAATAAAATTTTTGGCATGAAATGTCAAAAATTTGGGTCGTGATCAAAAAAGTTTGAGAACCACTGCCCTAAAATATATTTATTTTGGAAACTAAAACTTATAAGTTGTGCTCTAAAAGAATTTAAAAGATCACATAATTATTTTAATGGAGCTCTTGTTTAAAATGAGCTATAATTTTAATTAGATGAGATCCAAAAATAGATAATCGAAAGCCTAAAATAAATTAAATGGAATATTAAAATTATTAATCTTAATCCTAAATTAATTTTCAATAACAATTCTATAAATCGTTATATTTTTCTTAAATTTTTATATATTTCCATTTATTACCAAATATTAGAAAAATATCACTCAGAAGA